>CM076578.1:1456135734-1456381817 GCA_034641835.2 Pinus albicaulis
GTGTTGGAAATAGGATGCAGAGTGTTGTCCTTGATGGCAACCCACTGAATGAAGATGAAGACATATGACAGTTGACATGTGTTGTCCTTGATGGCAATACACCTGATGAAGTTATGCTTGACTTGATGGTCTTGGTAATCGATGTAAATCTGATGTGATATGATGCTAGTTAGCAAGATGATGCTAAGTGTTGTCATTGAATGACAACTCACTTGATGAAGTTGTGATTGATAGAATTTGTTCTTGATGAAGTAAATTTGATGTATCAGCAGTGTGTACAGAAGGCAGTGAAGAAAAGAAGTCAGCAAGTGCTAAATCTATGCTGAAAAAGAGTATGTCTCTTGGTATACGCGGATTGGCCTAGGTGAAGTCGCGTATACACGCGGAAAATAACGTTTCAAGTCGCGTATGGGCAAAAGCGCTCAAAAGTGCAAACCCAAGGGTAACCACCATGGTATTAATCCATTGTATTGGGTAATGATCCGCCTAATTGACCCCGTCCAAGTAGTTTTTGGGCTTATGGTATTGTTTTGGTCCATGGTATTGAAAAAGGGGCTCATGGTATTGACAAAGGGTAATCATATAAAAGGAGAAGAAATTCATTGTGCAAAAAGAGAGAGTGGGGGCAAGATGTCTGAGCTTGAATGAATACTTCTCTCTGAAGTAGATCTGAATGGAAAGGGTTACACTTGAATGATAAATCTGAATGTATGATGCACCAATGATGGAGAAGGGGATCTAGATCTGAATTGCTCTTGTATTTGCTAGATCTGATTATGGAAGGCTTAGATCTGTGATGAGGCGAGCATCTAGGCGAACATCTGTCTGAAGCAAAAGGGTAGATCTGAACTGAATATCTGATCTGATGAAGTATGCTGCTCTGTAATGATTTAAGATCTATACGCTACTTCGCCGCGGAGGAAGCGCGTATATACGCGGCTTCAGCGAAGAGAAAGCGCGTATGCGCAATAAAATATACACTGAGGTATACGCTGGTTTGTGTGGACGGAAGCGCGTATATACGCGACATCAGTGAAGGGAAAGTGCGTATGCAAACTAGGGTTTGCTGAAGCATGGGGTATGAAATAACTGATCTGTTCTGCTGTGTTTCTGCTATCTGATCTATGTTGATATGTATCTGTTGGTGATGTATGTTTGTGCTTAAAAGTATGAAAAGGGTCCAGTATAAAAATATGATGAAATGTGGCCTGCAAGTGTTGTTCTATTGAAGTTGTTGGATCCATGGCAAACCACGAAACTGCGGGTCCGTGGAAGTCGTCAGCCTCAGGGTTGGTAGCTCCTCCAGCAGAGGCCGCTTCGTAAATCCAGATCAGGTAGCAGCCCTTCCAGGAGATGCCGTAACCAGTCGGGGTCGAGTTCCTCCGGAGAGGCTGGTAAATGAGCGCAGGTGGGTGCCTGCGTGCTGGTCAAGTCTGCGCCAGCACATATGTTGTAAGATGTTTTCTCTATAATAAAATATTGAAGGCCGAGCAACTGCAGCGGTGGTTTTCTCCCGATTTGGGTTTCCACCTAAAAATCCTGGTGTTCATGTGTGATGCTTTGTGTGATGGTTTATTCTGTTCTTACTGCACCTGTTTACTGCTTATTGAATATCTGAAGAATACATGATGGAATGATTTAAGTAAAGATTTAATGACATATCTAAATCTCTGTGTATACGCTAGTTTCATAAAGGGGATCCGCGTATATACGCTGGTTTACTGAAGTAAAGTAGCGTATGGGTTTTTTAAGGAATGAAAAGTAAAAGGATTTGATTATGCAGTAAATACTGATTCACCCCCCCCTCCCTCAGTATTTTTCCCAACAATTGGTATCAGAGCAGGTCCTTGTGCAGAAGCTTGATCGCTTAAAGGAGATCCGTCGCAATGGGAAGTCAAGAAGGAGTAATGTCTATAAAGCCACCTCTATTCAATGGAAGCAATCTGATATTCTGGAAGGTACGAACAAAATCATATCTGCAAAGTCTTGGTGCATATGTATGGGCAATCGTGGAAGAAGGTTATCAATACCCGGCAAGTATTCCTACTGATGCAGCTGAAAGAAAGAAGTATGAAATCAATGCCAAAGCAGTGAATGTCTTATTGGGAAGCATGTCTGAATCAGAATTTGCTAAAGTGATGCAGCTACATTAAGCAAAAGAAATATGGGACAAAATCATTCTAAGCTATGAAGGAGACACAAAGGTAAAAAGTGCAAAACTCCAAACTCTTAGAATTGAATATGAAAATTTGAAGATGCATAGTGATGAAAGTGTTGCCAGCTTCTTTCTTCGTCTAGATGATATTGTAAATCGGATGAGAAATTTGGGTGAAACCATAACTGATACTACTCTGGTGGAAAAGGTCTTAAGATCTTTGACTTCAAAATTTGACTCTAAAGTTTCAGCTATTGAAGAAAGGCAAGATCTGCAAACTCTTACTGTTGTTCAATTACATGGTATTCTGACTGCTTTTGAAATGAGACAAGGAGGTCCTTCTCAAATCAAAGAAGCTGCTTTTAAGGTATCTGCAAGAGGAAAAGAAAAGGAAGTCGTCAAAGAATCCAGCTACATATCCGATGAAGAAGAAGCGAATTTCGTGAGAAAACTCCAACTAGGAACTAGAAGATTCAAAGGTAAGCTTCCTTTCAAATGTTTTGAGTGTGGAAAAGTTGGTCATTATGCTGCAAAATGTCCTTATAAAGGAAAAGAAGTAGTAAGAAGAAATAAGAACCGATCTAGCTCTAAGAAAAGTTACTATACTAATGAAGATAGTGATGGGTCATCTAATAGTGAGGAAGGATGTGAAGAAGATCTTAGACTATAATTTGTGTGCGGACTTTGCTGCTGTGAGCGCAGGTTGGGAAGGGAATTGTAAGGAAATATTGATTAATGAATGAATGCGAAGGATTAATAGAGCTCTGAATCTATGAGTACTGTTGTATGAATTGCTGATAATTGATGTGTTGTGTATTTTCTGTGTTTTTGCTATGAAGATTTGTGTACTGAATGCTTGGATCTAGATCTATTCCGCTTCGTTCATATAATACTTTGTTGATGTTATAGAAAGCATTTAATTATAGATCTAGTGCACGTGGATGAAGTAGATACATAATTAACCCTGCGTAGAACAAGGTAATCTAGGAATTACAGAAACAGAACGCAGCTCTGCTTGCCTTACCCTTCCTTTCTCAAGGTGCGAAAACCTAGTTCCAACACCCACCCATACTACTTTGGGTGAGACTTTGACCTGCGAAAGTAGGTCACTGCCGAAAGGGTCCATAGTATAGGGGTTTGTTGGCAAACCTTGCTTACCGAACCTGGGTCAAGAACCCTTGAGCCAACAAATGGTTCCGTTGCCGGGACCGGAAGAATTCTGAGAGAGGAATCGGGTAATGACAAGAGAATACTAGAAGCCTGAAAGAAAATAGATTGAGGATTGGTTCAAAAGAGAGATCCAGGAGTTTGCAGTAAAGGAAAATCGCAGTGAGAAGTTAACGGCGGAAAGGTGGAAAAGTGGGTACATCCTTACTGAAAGCTACGAAATATTCTTTCTGAATTTTGCAATTGAACTCCAAGAGTGGCTAGCCAGGCTTGTGGAATTCCAGAAGTGCTGGAAGGAGGAGCGAGTCACTCAGTGGACCCCAGCTGCTTGAACAGCTGGAGAAAACTGATAATACTATCACACGCACGGTAGATCACTAGGTGGATAGTGTGCTGGGAGGATTTGTGACAGAATTTTCCATTGATCAGTTTGTATCATACTCTGAGGTCGAACGACGATTTTTCAAAGGATTCCGAGGCAAGTGTCTGAGGATGTTACCGTTGCTGATCAAGAAATTATTGTGCAAAAAGAGAATTTTGTGTAGTCATACTGACTGAATGACCTCGGATCTAGACAGAAGCGTGACACGTAGTGGTAAGTACTATCGAACCAACCTTGATGGAGGGAGATCTGCCTACAATCCATTGCAGGAACTAGCTGCGCAAGATCCCCCAGCTACATCGCCACCTAGGCCGCACAAAGGTAAGAATTTGCCTATACTGCCACCCTCCCTAGACGGTGATATGGCTGAGTATTTGAAACTACCTACCTTCAAGGGGGTAGGAGATGAGGATATGGACCGTTTTTGGTTCGTTGCGGACTCTAAATGGACTGCGCAGAATGTGGCAAGTGATACGGTAAAAAGGGCGCAACTGTTGTTGGCCTTCGAGGATAGGGCCTTGGACTGGTATATGCGGTATATTGCCTAGAATGGGGGCGCATCTATTCAAGATATCAAGGACGCTTTGAAGCACCAATTCAGGAAGCCGAAATCTTATTCCCAGTTGGTAGCAGAAGTAAAGGGCTTCAAACAAGGTGCGTCTTAGTCGGTATGGGAGGTTGATCAGTGACTAAAGAAAGCAATCAGGGAAGGAGGATTCGAATATGATGATAGAAAACATACAGAATGGTTCATTGCTATGTTGTTACCTCACCTGCGCACGCCGATGAGTCATCAGACCTTTGAATTGCAAGAGAAAGCTGTGGAAGTCGCTATGAAGCTGGAAGCTGCCCCCCGAGAGGATACATCAGTGGAGGTACAAAAAATCCAGGAATAACTTGGGGCCATGCATATGGAGATACAAAACCTGCAAAAAGAGCGAGGAAAGGACATCTGCGTAGATCTTTGGTGCATACGATGCCGGGTGTCTGGCCATATGAAGGATCAGTGCCATCTGCTAACCAATTACATGCAAGCTGGAGGACCTAGTCCGATACACCCAGGGATAGGTAAGGAAGCTATCCTGATACGACCAGGTTTGAGCTGACCTGTGCTATGGTGTGATGATTGTCGGGTAGTAGGACTACATGATATGACCCATTGCCCTCGGCTAGGTGCGTATGTCCCAGAACTAAAGCAATAATGGTGTCGATTCTTCCGGTCAGTGGGACATGATGAGCAAAAATGTTGCACATATGACTTAATGATGGATCGTGGGAACTTATATAGGGTACAATCGGACCCTGCGTTTCCAAGACTTGCTGCGCACTTTGGAGGATCACCGGCCTGAGGCAGAGAAGGTCAGGGAGGAAGAGCAGGCCGAGGATGTGGACAACTAATCTGTTATAAATGTGGAGAAATAGGGCACTTTGCCAGAGAATGCCCTAATCCCACTAGGCCATCGTGCAAATATTGTAGAAAGATAGACCATGAGGTAGAAGACTGTCCAATATTAATAGCCAAGATGCAAGAAAAACAACCCACCCCTACGCAGAATGTACAGAGAGTTAAAGTCGAGCTAAGGAGGGCGGAGCCAAGTGTAAAAGTCATGACACGTAGTGGGCTGGTCACCTAAGGAGCTGAGGAAGGGCTTGCCTCTCGGGAACCTAGAGTGTCTATCAAAGAAAAAGCACCATTGGCAGCCCCCACGCAACCTCAGATAGAAGAAGGAATTGAGCCCTTCTTGAAGGCATGTCTGAATTTGCTAAGGAATCCGGAGGCCATAGAAAATTTCCTAGCATTACTGAATACCTGTGCAGCTCGGCCCAATTTGATCCCTGAGACTAAGGATGTACACAAACTACACAGCTATAAGAAACACACCAGAAGAGATATGCAATTAACTGCACATATCAGTGACTATGAGATGGATTAGGTTATCTTAGATCTTGGATTGGATGTGAACGTCTTACCAAAGCAGACATGGCAATGAATGGGAGAGCCTAAATTGGAATGGTCCACTATCCAACTGCGAATGGAAAATCAACAGAAAATCATCCCTCTGGGTAGGTTACCGAAAGTCATGGTTGATATTGCAGGGGTAAGGGTCCTAGCTGATTTTGAAGTAATAGAAATAGTTGAAGACGCGGACCCCTACCTTGCGCTCCTTGGGCTAGATTGGGCAATAGACATGGGGGGTGTCATCAATCTCAAGAAACACAGCATGGTGTTTGAAAACAAAGGTACGCGTGTCATAGTACCACTAGATCCAGCGGAAGGTGCACTGTATACAGAACCAACCTATGAGAAGGAGGAATTAGATCACATTTATAAATTAACAGCGCAGGATGAAGATCAGGTTAACCCCACAGAGGAAGGAATTCTTTGCTAGGAAAAGGACAGTGAATGTTTTTCCGAATCCGATGAGGAGCTAGAAAAATGGCAAGGACGGCTGCATGAGGTCTTGGCGCTTCAAAGCCTTCAGACCATCAGGAATTTTCGTCGCATCTTTAACACAAACAGAACCATTCCCTGCCAGGAGGACGCAGATGATAATTAGCAGCCTGATGAACCTAAGATTCCCACAGAACGTAGGCCAGAGGCACTACCGCTAACACTATGTGAAGCACCTACGTAAGGACCAATATTATTTACTCAGGGGAAGTATTGGAGTAGGGTGATCCTGCGCATAGGGACCCCAGTGGCCAGATGGGCTCCGAGGTCAGTCGACCTACGCAGAGACCTGCTGACGTGCAACACTCAAGGGTGTGATCGAACCTTGCCCAAACAGACTTACCGGGGTACCACTGACCTAAGCACGCGTAGGATTACAGACCTGTCTATGACCATGTATATCCAGGAGAATCTTCGAATGTCTCAAGTAATAAATAGCATAAGGATGTATGACGCAGCCACCTCACACAGGGATGTCCCACCCACGAGCGAAGTAAAGAACTTGAAAATACTGCTGACCAACTTGCAGATACACCTCGCGTCGACCCTCATTCAAGGTACACGAACGACATACAAGAGTCATCCATGGTCTGACATTCCGTGGACTCGAGCTTGGGCACGAAGGATGACCGTCAGCACATCCCGATTTAATAAGAACAGACCCTTGCAAGTATGAAAAATAGGTGGCAGATCATCAATGCAGCTATTTATGGTAAGAACGATTTGACGGATCAAGGGTACGTGCCATGCAAAAGCTACATCGCCATTAAATAGCTCTGGCTGGGGCGCGGATGACTGGAAAACTTTGTGCCAGGCTATTTATTCACCCTTCAACAGGCTCTCTTCTGGTTTTTTGTGTTCATCCATATTTTCTGTGATTCTCATCTCCCTGCTAAAAGGATGGACCCTAACCCATCGACAGATCTGATAAGAGGACCTGGGAATGCTGAGTGCAGTTATAGGAGTGAACACGGGCTTCCGACAGAAAGGAGTGTCTGCGAACCACGCTTAGATAGAACGCTGAGATACAGAAACATGCTGTAACTTCTCCGCCGCTTCCGAGCGCCACCCACCAGAAGCAATATATGTTCACTCCCTCGCGCTTCCATAGTTCGCACTCCCGACCCAACTACTGGGGACATTTAACTAGACTTAGCACAACTATCTAGTACATAGCTACAAGGACTATCCTCTAGAGTGTTGTGAGAGGTTCGCCACCGTATCGAGATAGGAGACAGCAATACGACATACCTCTAGAAGTACAAGCCCAATGGATTGCCGTGGTCATTGATGCAATGCGTATTATTCAGGAGCAGCTGACGCAAAGAGCCCAATTGGTTGAAACAGCTACGCAGCTATGGACGGCAGTGCAACACCATTCCATGCTTCAACATGTCCAACAGGAATTACAGTAGGCAGAAGCTGCTCTGGATGAAGTCTGAGCCTCCACACCTTCGCCCATCTCTGTGTAGCACCTAGCCGCCATGGATAGGATCGAGAACCTTTGCCACTCCATGTAGGTTGTTTGAAAACGGTTGAAACCATGGTTTGACACCACACTCCAGCTCGCACACGATGCGCAATCTGTCGTCGCACGCCTCCACTGGCTGTTAGAACTGTTTGCTGCGGATACAGATGTGCCTTCCTCTCTGACGCTGGTCAACATTGCATAAAACGCTACGGCTCAAAGTCAGGACGTACTCCCTCCACTTGTTTGCACTCTGGCTACTTTGCGTGCGTAAATAGAGGCCGCACCACTGCAATGACTCGGGACGAGTCACAAGATTGTGTTGGGGGACTGTTGGAACGGGGTCTCCTAACAAGCTGCGAAACTGGTCCATTTTGATTATTTTTGATTATATTTAGTATAGCACAGGGGTTTTAGGGCGATTCAAAGCCCCGAACGCATAACAATGGGTCAAAGGGTAAACTAGGGGTCCGAAAACCGTGGGTTGCGGACCATAGGAAAGTCAAGGCTAGATTGTTATAAATAGAGATGTATTTTGTATCGTAAAGGATAAGAATTGATGAGCTATTGATGCGATCTGTTGCTTAAGCTATTTGTTTGGGTTTTGGGAAATGGACTCCTGCTGGCTATGTGCACGGAGATCCTAGTCCAGCTGTGTGCGAACCCTGCTGCTGTGTGCGCAGGTTGGGAATGGAATTGTAAGGAAAGATTGATGAATGAATGAATGCGAAGGATTAATAGAGACCTGAATCTGTGAGTACTATTGTATGAATTGCTGATAATCATTGTGTTGTGTATTTTCTGTCTTTTCACTGTGAAGATCTGTGTATTGAATGCTTGGATCTAGATCTATTCCGCTCTGTTCATATAATACTGTGTTGATGTTATAGAAAGCATATAATTATAGATCTAGTGCATGTGGATTCAAATAGATACATAATTAACCCTGCGTAGAGCAAGGTAATCTGGGAATTACAGAAACAGAACACAGCTCTGCTTGCCTTACCCTTCCTTTCTCAGGGTGCAGAAACCTGGTTCCAACACCCACCCATACTACTTCGAGTGAGACCTTGACCTGCGAAAGCAGGTCACTGCCGAAAGGGCCAGTAGTATAGGGGTTTGTTGGAAAACCTTGCTTACCAAACCTGGGTCAGGACCCCTCGAGCCAACAGGTACCAGATCGGGATAGATTGAACTCCTTTCTTGTTGAGAGGGAGTGTTGAAATTTGCAACAAGAAATATTGAAATTGGCAACCATAAACGAAAAAAAATGACCACATACTAGTGTGGGATTCTAGTCACACATTGGTGAGGAATTCAGTTACACATTTGTGCTAAATGTGGGCATCTAATTTATTTACCCCTTAAATAAATTGGAAAATAAATTGTAATTTCATCTCATAGCAACTTGTATCAGTTAAATAAGTTAGGAAGACTGAGTTAGTTCAAGAATTTCGAGTTGAGGGTCTAAGATGAGGCAAGTAGAGTGATTCTATTATTTTGGGGGTCTAGTTGCAGTTGTAGCACTAGTGTGGTGTGAGTGTAATCAGTTAACTCAAATTAATTGAGTTAATATCAATTTAAGTAGTTTTAACTGAGTGATGAGCTAGTGAGAGGTCCAATGAATTAAATTAGATTTAATTCACAAGTAGTGAATTAAATTAGATTGAATTCACAAGTAGTGATCAATCAGATAACTGATGATTCACTATTAATAACTGCATGCATGTAAATTTTGATGAAGACCCAGTTGAGACATGGGTGAAAGGGAAGATAACTATCAGTTGTATTATTATCAAATTTCTCGGGCGCAATTATGAAGTCATGGGAAGGCCATGAAGGATTGAACAATAAAGGAAGGTTGATTATCCTATTTAATAGGGATTAATTGCCTAGGGATTGTATGAGCAAGACTGGGCTAAGAAGGGGCTGAGAATTGGCTAAGTGTTGGTCAATTTTTCCTAATAATTTCTAGTCAGTTTTGAGCAGGATCAAGGTGAGATGATTGGTAGAGTGCAAGATTTTCTCGGTGTGAGAAATAATTTTATTGTTTCAAGATTATTTGACTATGTAAAATATATGGTAGAGGGGTTTTGAGCAGGTGCTTTCCCCATATACATCTTGTGTTGTGTGATTGATAATTCCTTTCTCTTACTTGCATGTGATTGAGCGATCGTGTTTTATATTCCGCAAATATAGTAGAAGGATTCAATATTTATTTTTAGTACATTACATGATCATATTGAATAGAGTTTATATATAATTTATAAAACCTTATTGGGTGTTTGTTATATTCTTTCCACGACTAGATTCACCTGTGAAGCGGGGGTTGGTAGGCCCCTTGCACAGGGTCCGGGGCAGTGCCCCAAGAATTTTTTTTGGACCCTATATTAGTTGGGAGGACCTACCTATGGTTTTGTGCATGGGTTTAGCACATGGTTTTGGGCATGATGGCTTTATTTCCATGGTATTTTGTAGATACGATCAAGGGAAATACAATTATGTTCTAATCCAGGGTTAATGTGTAATATCCCAAATGGGATATTTTGACTAATTTTGCAGAAATTTAACTTAATCCAGAATTTCACCATAAAATTACAGTTTAATTAACAGAATATTTCCATGTAAAATATAACAAGAAAAATACATGTAGTTCAATAACACAATGAGAAAAAGTAATCTCAGATTTCATTATAAAAGATGACTGAAAGAGTGTACATGATGATATAAGCTGAAATGGCTGAGATAGATTATCTGGCCCTGAAAACTGATATGCTCCGATGCTAAAACCTACCCTCCAAAACTGAACTGAAATTAAGCACTGCACTAGTGAATTCTAGCTGAATCCACCAAGGATATGAGGTGGGTTTTGTCCACTCTCACCAAGATCACCCAAGGGTTTGCGTCTTGGGGCTACTGCTGAAGTAGAGAACCGAGTTCTCAAAACTCTCCACAAGAATAAATCATAAATCCAAGATATCTCCCAATGGCCTCCTCCTTTTCTTTTATAGATCTCATGGACCCCTCTAGAGCCTTCAATTTTATTATTATTTTAATCATCTTGCACCTTACCCTCTTATTAAAATATTATTTTTAATGTGGGAAAGAGTAAATCGACTGCCATGTCTCCTCCGATAATTGAAACTCATGTCCAACCATCCCATCATGTAGGTATTCTCTTTCCGGTTCCAACGAGCTATTACACTAAGGTTTTCTATCACATATTCCTCCTGGAATTCCACCTTGAGCGTAATTAATTAAGTTAAGCTAAAAAATAACTCATTTTTCCGAAACTTGTCAGAATTCACCTGAACGAAAGGAAAAATGTGCAGATGATGGAATATACCAAGTGAATTCCACCTGTCTGCATAGAACTCCTCAAAAATCATTCGAAAAACCCCTAGGCCCGCTAGTGACAACAACCAGTACCTGTGACTTGTCTACTCCAACTCTAGAAGTCCATCCTAACCCTGTCATAAGGAACACAAAAAAAATGAATATTACAAACCTTCCACCCCAAGATTTCTTGCCCTAAATTAATCCAAATATGTGGGGCACCCTTTTGGCCTGATGTAACTGAGACCTAATGTCCGGATCTGATGCAAACCCTTGGGTGCTACTATGCTCCTGTGTCAAGCCACTCGGAACAGAGCCCTCAATTTCAGGACCCCAAACTGATCTCTCACTGCACCTATCTTCAATCAATCCTCCCAGATCCTAACACCACCATGGCCAATCATCGCCCAAGTCCCATGGCTTGGACTGTGCACTGTTTCTAGCTATAGTTGCTACGTTGTGAAGCAAATACCAACTCAGCAACTCTCTCCAATCCAACCTCTGGCCTAGGCTAAGGTCAATCCTGCTCTTCTGATGTTGGGCTAATGCCACTGAAATATTGATGGACCGTCAATCCAAAATCCATGGCCCAATGGAACATGCAACAGCTCTCTCATCCAAGTGCTCCTGCTGAAATGTGCCCGAATCTAAGAATGATACTTCATTAATAATGTACCAACTCATGATATCCCACCAATCTATCTCAGAAGAAGAATAAAATGACGTGACACCTGCATACAAAAAAAGTATAGTGTGTTATCGCCAGTCTATACTCAAATCATTCTTCTCTGTCCCGCCTATCAACAAGAGCTGCTTGAAAAATAAGGCCCCTCTCTCTATAGTAGGCCATAGTGGGAAAGATGTGATGCGAGTCCCATCGATGTACTCTTGGAGAGTGTTGCTCCCCGAAAGTACTGCAACTCTGCTAACTGCATGTGCATCTACCTGCACCTCATAAGTGGGTCAACCCAAAGATGGATGCACCACCATCTCAAGAATTTCATACTCCTACTGTCTACTAGCCTCCCGAAGAACTAACTTATCGACCTTCAACATCTCCTAAGGATAAGTATCTGCAACTACTATCATCCTGCTAGATTTTTGTACATCCGTCTGATCCTCATCAATGACTGACCCCAAGGGTAGCCACACATCCATCATAGATTCAATGTGAACCTCCATATGGATCTCCCAAAAAGGACTATCATGCATATTGTGCATATCCTCATCCTCAGCCGACTCATGCTCCACCCTATGTTGCTCCGGTTGAATCAGCACAAGTGACTCATCACCTTGAGTATCTCCCACAGAGTCCACTGACTTCCCACCGTGCATACTAGAATACAACTCCGACCGACTGTCATCAACTCATCATTATTGCTCATGCTCCCTAGAAACATCCTCATATGACCCCATGGACTCACCCACAGAGGAGTCCTCATCCTGACATGCAGAAGGAATGTCCTCCTACTCTACCTCTGGCACCTCATTTTCATCTCTCAAGCATGAGTGATCAGGCCCCCAAGGTTCTTTGTATATGAAGCAAAGTCCCTTCCTCCTCAACTCATTTTTTTTGCCTGATCCACCAAACTAGAGTAGCTCCTCCCTAGTCAACTGTCTCCTGAACAACCCAATGTTCTTCTCAACTCGCCCTTGGGCTATCTCCTAAGCAGTAGGTGAGACCAACTTCTCTCTCCAAATGACCAACATTCTAGCCTGTAACTCCCTGTAAATGGCATCATGATCTCCCATGACTAAAGAAAAAATGGAAAATATGTTTGTTCTGAATGTATCAGGGTGATGTTTCGTAATGTTAAAGAAACATTGAAACATCTAACGGACCAAGTCATCAAACCCCAAATTAAGCATGATGTCATACGTTCTGAACATGGCCATACCTCCTAAAATCTCAAGCTTCTTCTCAAAGGTAGAGCTTGCATTGTTGTCCAAGTCCTAAAAAGTCCCCAATACTAACTTGCAAAATTCCATCATAGCATCATCATTGAAATTAGATATAGGTTCAGTTAAAATCATAATGTTACTGATTATTATAGTTCAATTTTGGGATCATCCCTAACACTAGTATGAATAGGGTCTATCATCCCCTAATTCAGTTGCTACATGCCCTAGAGAAGTCATTCCACTAATGGCTTTAATTCATGAGAGTTTCAATTTTTGAAGTATAATTAAAATGACCCATTGAATCATCAACGCTCCTCTGAATGAGCCTATGTATGTTGCAAAGCACTTACCCCCATGCAAGGGTGCTATGAAAAGCACGTCCCGACACTTAAGGGTGCATTGTTCTCCTGGGAGTGAAATCATCATTGTTCTGGGAATCTCCACATGTCTAGTGCCTTCTAGAAGAGCTCATAGGTGTCATACTTAGAATACATGTGTTCATCCATCACCATTTAACTTGGAAACATGTCTCATATATTATTAGAAAGCCTTTCAATATCATTTATTGAGAAACTACCTACAATTTCCCTATAAATTGAGCAATCATCTAAGTGCAAGGGAGGAAGAAATTTGTGTAGTGTTATGCTGTTGGATTCTCAATTGATGAGAGCTAGAGTACTATTATGTTGCTGAGATGATGATTGGTGTGATGAGGATGGAATGAAGTTGGAGGAGGTTGACGACGAACTGATCCACTAGTTGTAATCTACTCCTCCTATTGTTTCAATAAAGATATTTGTTCTTTCTCTCATATATGCGCTTATACCTTGTGAATGTATTCTAAAATGTGTATGTATTCTCAAATTTAATTGGTTCAATTTGGTTAAGGTAGATAGAATGTATATCCATATGTCGTTTATTGTCTCCTGTCTTTGATTGCAGGTATTGATTAAGCAGGTTTCAGCTAGATCAAGAGTGACGGGGACAACAATATAAGAGGAACGAGAGTGAAGGATCACAAGTAGGTTTTTATCCCTTCTATATTTCTATCTATTTTAGAGAAAACATCATTTACCTTTCTTTTGTAGTTCTAAGTGAAGGAACACCACACTTAGGGAAAACTAGTTTATCTGTAGATTATAATTCCGCATAAAAAAATGGCGACTCCACTGGGGACAAATCCATCATTCCTGGTGTTTCGGTCTTTTTTTATCATCTTCGGAGACTTTAGTTCATCCATTCAATCATTTGAATCTACTTTTTTTCCACAGAAGTGTGTCTTGTATGCTTGTTCTGCAAATCTAGTTGCACCCAATGCATAGTTGGTTAGGACACAGTGCTTTGCATAGAATTGTCTCCCACTCTGGGGTACTCTGCAAGGAAGTGTCTTCCCTTCAGGGGTGCATTTCCCCTCAGCCAACCAAAATCTATCATATTTTTTCTTTGCACTCAGTTTCAATTTGTTGTTTGTTGCATTCTCAGATGTCTGATTTCTCTTATAGACCAATAAACATTACTTAGTTCTTCCTCCTTTGGATAGTGGTTTGTTCAATGTTTCATTAGCTATTTTCTTTATATTATCAAATTAAATCCAAAGTTGTAAATTTTTCATTAGATCAATTCTCTATTTTCAAAAGGAAAATTGTTATTTCAGTCTTCATTTCCTAAGAGAAAGTTGTAGTTTCAATCCTCATTTCTCAAAAAAGAAAACATTGTTTGATTTATTTGTTCATTTAGTTTCTTTTTAATCATTCACATTAAAGGAAAATGAAAAGAAAAACATGCATATTAATTTAGATATTGTGAGTGTTGCATAGGAATAGTTTAGGGAAAAATTTCATTTAGATGTTCTCATTGGTGATTACAAATTATCTGATTTCTTTATCCCTACTAGCTAGTTTATCATTGTCAAAAATAAATAACAGGATTTGTCCTGATGATGGGTCTTGTTCTAGACCCGAAACATATACGCAAAAATGCTCACTGCGGAGATTCTGAACTCAACAACTCAAGAATTCTTATCATTGTAATTTCATTCTAGGAATGTTCAATACATCTCGCGGTGAACCTGAAAGACAAAGTGATAATCAAGATCAACATAAAATTTATATGAATTTACCTAAGGAAGCATTGTAACATTAACGATAACATTTAGAGGTCTAGGCTAGAGACGTGTTCCGACGTCGTTAAGCATAACAGTTGTCGCTAACTTGTCTGCGATACATTATGAGTGTGAAATCCCACTCCACTTACGTAAGCATATCAGAGCTCGTCCACGTACCTTCAGGTATATAGGGCGGTGTTCTAGTAAAAAAAGTATAAGGGGGTGCTCTCACTGTGTGGTTTCACATTAGACAATGCTATTACAGACTTGGGCCTCCACGTACATTTGGGTATATTTTGGAGGAAAATTTTAGGTTTCTTACCATCCATAGGTAACCGAGTCGGTCTCCTTGTAACTTGTGATACACCGAACATAACATTCAGGGAGATTTCCTGTTATGAAACCAGCTCCAAAAATAGAAGAAAAGAGAGATCAACACCTTAGAAATAAGCCACTTCAAGGGGGAAACCTCCTTTACATTACATAAATGAACAATTATTGGATGATACAAATGAAAAAACCTCCTTTCTATATATAGGAGTTCATGGGTCACAATATAATCCTAGATGACCTAACAATAATAATGTAAGGGCACAATAATAACAATATGGGGTTACAGGGGTACAACAATAACAATAAGGGGGGATACACTAACATAATAAGGGACTACACTAGTAATATAGGGACCTAACATGCCCCTCTCCTTCAAAAAAGTGTTTCCCTCAACGCTTGATTATTTATTGATGCTTTTGTATAAAATTATCATCCTCCCATGTGGAGTCATCTACAGGAAAGTTCTTCCACTTGCTATGATATGAAATTTATCATGCTTGTTGAGTTGTTGTTTCTGTGACTGCTTTAGAACTTCTTTCGATGTGATGTTGATCATCTTGTTGTTTCATTTGATTCTGCACCAAAGTTAGGTTATCCTTTGAGAGTTGGAGAACTTGTTGTTGATTCTCGATGTGATCTTCCACTACTTCATTATCCATATTATCTTTCATTTGATCCTTCAAACCATCCAACTTAGCCTTCATTTTTTCTTTTAAACCATCTATGTCATCTTTGATTTCTCTTTGTAAGATTGAAATTTGTTGCACTTGGTACCGTAATTTTGATATCTCATAATGCAATTATTCCTCTTCATGCATAATATTATAGATTTCTGAGGGCTTATTTGGTATGGAATTATTTTTTGGAGGTATTATAAAACCCAAAAGTGATAAATTTTATTCAATATTCCCTTGGAATCACTTCAAACTATTTTTTCAAACAAATGTTATGCAATTTTAAAAAACAAATACACACCTTTTTCTTGCTTTTAAGGATCTCAATTTTGAAATTGAATTTACTATGTTATTTCAGATCCTAAATATCTGATATTTGGCCCTATAGTAGCCATATGAACATTATTTTGAATGCCACAGGTCTGACTTGATTTGGATTTTTCAAGACAAAGTTATGCCCAATCTCCCACAATGACCTAATTATGGAATCGTTCAGTAGAGTGAAATTGTACGGTGTGCCACATGTCACAGTTTCCTCCTTCGGCTCTAAAATTAATACACAGAAAAATACAGTCTATTTTCTTCTGGCCACTTTTTTTGGAATTCAATTCCGATGCTCAGAGATAGAGTTATGACGATTTTCCCATGGTCACCTCTTTGAGATGAAATTCGGGAGCCTGAAAAAACCCTAACTTCCACAGATCATATCTCTGTAAATATTGCAAACCAAGATCTAAAATTGTTATAAGGCGTTCCTCAAGATGTCAGATTTTTTTCTGTAAATATTTCATCTTTTGAACCTTTATAGAAAAAAATTTATACTGAAAATTCCACGATGACCTGTTTAGGTGAAATTCGGTAGCCTGGAAAAAACCCTAACTTCCACATATCATATCTACGAAAATATTGCGAACCAAGATCTGAAATTTTTACACAACATTCCTCAGGATTTCGGCTTTTCTCTATAAATATTTCAGCTTCTGAACCATCGAAGAAACAAATTTATAGCAAAAATTTCATGATGAACTATTTGGAGCAGCAAAACCCTAGAACCGAAAGCTCTGATACCAAATGTTATGAAACCAACTCAAAAAATAGAACAAAAGAGAGATCAACGCCTTAGAAATAATCCACTTCGAGGGGGAAACCTCCTTTACATTACATAAATGAATAATTCTTGGATAATACAAATGACAAAATATCCTTTCTATATATAGGAGTCCATGGGGTCACAATATAATCCTAGCCGACCTAACAATAATAATGTAAGGGAAAAATAATAACGGGTTACAAGGGTATAAAAATAACAATAAGGGGGGATACACTAACATAATAAGGGACTACACTAGTAATATATGGACCAAACATTTCCTGCCTGTACTTCTTGGTTCGCTAGGAGGTATTCTGCAGTTCACAATTACTTAGTAATCCTTTCGCCTAGTATAACCATTTTATTTGTTTATTTGTTTTTTTAATAAAATCAATCAATCATCGTGGAAGAATATCAACAACCATTTCCTCGTCGTTCGTGTAGAATAGTGCTTAAACCACCTTTACCACTAGAAGCCATTTCTCGTCGACGAAGACGACCCTGTTCTACCAAATTCGGTACTTTTGGAACTCTTGGTGCTACATCACCTGATATACTAGAGACATCTAATCCTTTGAGTACCAAGTCTCGAGTATTTTGACTGATCTCAGTTTATATACTACTATCAAGATGAAAATATCATAGTTACTGAGGAGATTGAAATTCAATCCAGTGAAATGGTGAATCCTGAACCTAATCTTGTTCAACTGGAAATCGATCCAATAGTTGATCCCAAAGTCGAACAACAAGAAGTTGTTCCGGTGCAACCATCTGATCCTCAACCATCTGTAACCATCAAGTCTTCCTCTTTACTACAAATTTTACCGCTTGAAATTTATATTGGGCCTAATGGTGAAATGCTTCCACCTGGTTTGATTTCGATAAAGGAATAACTTCAGCAAGAGACAACCCCTTCGACCTCCACTCATCTTGGGCCGGAGCTTCATTTATAGCATACTTTTCCTCATTTGACTGACTCTTCTTCCATTGATCATTTTGACTTTCAGTTCCCATAGATTTGTTAGAGCATCTTTGATGTTTTCGACGACACCCAAGTCTCAGAACATTGGTGTAGGAATATTTAAGGATCCTTCCCTAATGGGTACCTTTCTATTACCGTCGCCTACGACATCAGCGGAAATCATAAATATAGAGACCTACATTATGATATCTTCCACTTTATCTAACTTAAGGAAGACTCCCAATGATTTTGAAATACATAGGCTAGGTGAAAAATGAGAAAAATTATTTTACTATGTCATCCTCATTAAAAAATGAAGCAGGTGTTGAGGATGGTTATTTTACTGTGTCAAAATCATTAAATGAAACATGTTCCCTTAAGGATAGTTATTTTACTATGTCAACCTCATTAAATGAAACATGATCTAATGAGCATAGTTCCTTTTCTTGTGTCAAGCTCGTTAAATGAAACAAGGTTCCATGAGCATGGTTCCTTTTCTGGTGTCAATCTCATTAAATGAAACAAGGTTCCATGAGGATAGTTATTTTATTATGTCAACCTCGTTAAAAAATGAATTAGGTCATGAGGATAGCTCTTTTACTGTGTCAACCTCGTTAAAAAATGAATCAAGTGATGAGGATATTTCTTTTACTATGTCCATCTCGTTAAATGAAACAGGTTTCCATGAGGATATTTCTTTTACTGTGTCAACCTCGTTAAAAAATGAATCAGTTCTTGAGCATAATTATTTTTCTTGTGTCAAGCTCATTAATTGAAACAAGGATCCATGAGCATAGTTATTTTACTGTGTCAAGCTCATTAAAAAATGAAACAAATCCTCTCCTAATTAAGTTGAGTATTTCATTTGATCTCGTAAATGAACCTTCATTCCATCCAACTATTAGTAACCATTAGTCTACTTAGGTGAATGCAATGAAGCTAGAGGGCATGTTCCCTTGCAGGTTAGTCTTGGGGGCATTGAAACTTATGTTCCCTTGCAGGTTAGGCTTGGGGGTATTGAAACTTATTTCAAGCACATGTTTCTTTGTTTCAAGCTTGTGTAAAAATGAAACCACTTTCAAGCAAAATTTCTTTTGTTTCAAGCTTGTGTAAAAATGAAACAAATCTGTTTCAAGCACCGTCTTTTATGTGTCAAGCTTGTGTAAAAATGAAACTATTCTTAAGAATAATTTTTTCCTATGTTTCAAGCTTGTATAAAAATTAAACCTAGATCGAGTCCATTTCGATTATTATTTTCAAGACTCGTTAAACTCATGAAAATCCCGAGCTTCTTTTGATATTATTTTCATTCTCGTAAAAATATGAAAATGCAAAGTTATTTCTGTCTTTTCCTGCTTGTAAATTAAATTGAAAGTCGGTGATATGAGTGCATTTTTATCACTTTTTCGGACTCGTTAAAACTTACGAAAAAGCGAAACCCCAAAGCACAATTTTATTTCTTTTTCGAGCTTTGTTAAACATGAAAAAAGAATTCAAAGCATACTTTTATCCTCTTTTTTCAAGCTTTGTTAAACATGAGAAAGGAATTTAAAGCGCACTTTTATCTCTTTTTCGAGCTTTGTTAAATGCGAAAAAAGGAACCCCCCTAGAGTCTTCTTTTATCTCTTTTGAGACTCCGTTAATGTGAAAAGATTGTCGAGAACTTGTCTTTTCGAGCTCGTAAAAGGAAATGAAATGACATATACTTAGTATAAGTTTAACCCTTTTCCAGACTGAGATTGATTATTTACGAAAAAAGAACACCTTAGTCAAACATGGCTAAGATTTTTTCTTAGGTATCATTTTACACTTTTTTGGACCTGAGCGACAAATTTACGAAAAAGGACTTGTTGGGAAAAATTAATTGCTTAATAAAAACAACTAATCACCTATTCATTAATTATCAACCAAGGAACATATTTTTATTTCAAAGGCAATCGAAAAAGTATATGCATAGAAAATACTAATATCTAACACTGGTTCTACATGATTATGTTCTACACTATGAATCACATTCAAAAAGAAATAAAATGCAAGTCTTGAAAAACAATACTAAATCTCAAAACTAGAAAGTAAATGACAGGAAAATAATTATACTAATCACATGACTTGAGTCAATAATGAATTGAATCACGCATTGCTGAATTGGAAATTTAACTTATTGCACTCAACATAATTCATTTGCTAATCTAGAGAAGTGAATTAAATGAAATCTAGAAATTGCAAGAATTAACAATCTAGAAAATGCATCAAACAACAAATTACTTTTAAAGAAAGGAAATCTACTTTAAGGAATGAGAATTGAAATTCAAATAAACAAGAATGAAACTAAACTACTGTAGATTTTCAAGGCAACACCTCGTCCAAGGTAGTGGGCCCAACTACCAAGACTCAATTCTGCCTTGAGAAGAAACTCAGATCAGATTACAAGTAGTAGATGTAGAACTCAATGGATAACTTCCTTCATTAAAAAATATGAGAGAAATAATTACATCAGAATGAAGCTCTTGGATTTGTCTCAAGTTCAACAATTATTCATCTGTTCATTCGATCATCCATCAATTTTTCAGTAGTTCATTCCCATTTTCACTTCGTTCCTTTCCTCTCTCTTTGATCTTTGTTTTCATTTGAATACACATAGAGCAAAGGGAAGTTACAACAAAGTTTATTTACAAAATGATTTCCATTAAAATTTTTAATTGATTACATAATATCAATAAATAAGATCATATCTGAAAGATCTTCCCATCATAATTCAACAGGAACAAGTCGAATCTTTTATTGCAATTGGAAGTATTTATAAAACGGCCACAGAAACAAATCTGGGAAAATAATATTCAAAGAACCTTGTGTTTCTCTTAACACAGATCGAATTTTGGAAAAATGCTAATAGGAAAACTAATTTTTTCCGTTTTGCACAAAACCCATGTCTCAGATTTTTAGGATTCATCTTCATTTATCTAAAAAGTTCAACACAAAACCATGACTTGTTATTCCAGCGAATTTATGAGTTGGAATATTTGATTATGAGTTGGAAATCAAATTTGCAATCTGGAAAATATCTTGGAGGCTAAAATCAGAAGTGATGTTATAAAAAATTTATTAATAAACCATCATTGGAAAAATAATGCATAATAAACTTCAATTTATCAAAAACAAAAGAGACAAAGTAGTATTTATCCATAAGAGCATAAATAATTATAAAATGGAATTACGTGATAAATTATGATGAATGAAGTGATAAAGAATGATAGAAATGGATGAAATAGACTTTATAAAGTGGTAATAATAAGGATATATTTGCAGCCCAACATACCCTCAAACTGGATATGTTGCATGTCCTCATGCAACCCAAAGCCTCTGTATTAACCAAGTTGTAACAAAATAATCAAAATGTTCACCCCAAGTCATTATATTGATGGAACAAATGAATTCTTCCTCAAATGATAAATTTTCAATTTTAGCGGCGCCAAAATGTTGGTGAAGGCATAACAATTTTCACATTGACTTTCAACCGTATGTTATTGCTTCTCTAATCCAAAAATCAGATTTTGTTGATGCATGGATCATGAGATATAAGAAAAATGGTTGTAGGTGATAGTGCATGATTTCTGAAATTTTACAAACTAATTTAGCTTGAAATTTTCTGGCTTTGTGTAGTTTAAAGATAATTCTTTGCTGTCCAAAAATCACAAGAATTCAGTTCATAGTTTTAAAGATATGCACAAATCAATTTCTATACTGTATAAAAATGAAATTGTATGCCTTAAATGAGAAAAAAAGTAGAAAAAATCCATCATATGTAGCAATTCCTCCCCCAAAATGGAGAATTAAAATGCCCTAGCGCTATACTAGAAAACAGATTGATGTAGTTGCTACAATCGTTATGCTTGGTGTATAACAACATGGAGTAAGGGAGGTGTTGAGAATGAATAAGGAGATGGATGTATGATGGCATGGTCAAAATAAAGAAATGAAAGAAAGAAACACTCCCCCAAACTGAAAGTTGTTGTGTCTCTGAAAAATTGGAAGTGGTAAAGAAGTGGAACAAATGAAGATAAAGAATGCTCAATGGATATTCATGAAATTATCCTAATATTTTTAATAAATCAGAAACTTATGTTATTTTACCTCAATTTTTACCTCCATAAAAATATGGAATGACATGTATGGAGTGGCATTTGTTGAAGCTGATGTAGGTTGAGCCGATGCCGAAAGTGATGCAAAAGGTGGAAGCCATGCAAGTTGAAAGTAAGAACAAAGTGTGGCAGGGTTTTTCTTCCCCTAGGTGTCCACGACCATAAAGCACGGGAAAAGAAGTTATGGATTCATAAATGCAACAAAATAATAATCAGAATGACATATATTGCGATAGAAATCAATCAAATCAACGCAAATCATAAGGATGGTGGGGAAATGATTAAGAAGGAAAAATAGAGAGATAATTCTTATGAAAAGGATTTTTTCTTTGATGGAAAATTGTGACAGAACATGATATGTAAAGAGTGGTAACAACTGCTGGGATTAAATAATCAGACAGAATTAAGTTAATTCATATGTAGTTTTACCATGCATACTGGTGTTTATAAAGATAACACTATTCAAATGGTAAATTCTCCTTTGAGAATGGGTTGGTAAGAATAAGTGAAAAATTATTGGCTGTTTAACATGAGACTCCAATGCCACAAGAAGAGCCACTGCTACCAACAGGCATCCATCACCTCGATAGGGTTGCTTTTTAACCAAGAAATGAGCTAGAATCCTCTATTTAGTATTTAGATAATTTATTTTCTCCTATAGAAAGACCACCATGTTGGCATGGTAACTAGATAGCCACAGTGCCATTTACTGGGATTTAACAAAGTAATCAAGCTGGCTCGTGATGAGACCTCCTGTCCTTCAGGCAGTTTTTATTTTGGCTAGAAGGTCATTGCCCTGGTGTGGTAGCCATTGTGGGAATGTTACTTGTTATCTCCCTATGATCATGGTAGGATAGCTCATGATGAGACCCCCTATCATTTCTAAAATATTTGCATATTATTTTCATATATATATATATATATATATATATATATATATATATATATATATATATATAATCAGGGAGGCTCATTAACTCCTTAAGAGTTAGGGATGGTGTGAGGAGTGAATAGAAACGCTAATAAAAGTTATACACTTATTCCTAAGTCACCCTACCCTAGAACATTAGCCATTGATAGTGTAAAAAGATAGCCCAACATGGTATTAAGATAATGAATTCTTTATAATATGTCTGAAGAAAATATATCCAACAAGCCATTACATAGTTAGGCCATATCAATGTCTAAAAATAAAGATATCCATCAAAGGTAAAAAGATAATAATTGTTATTAGTGTCGTTGCTTTTCTCTTTCTTAGATGCACATTCCCCCTTCACAAGATGATTTATATAAAAAATGCATAAAAAATGGTTATATGGCCATAAAATTGGCAAAAATTAATTTAGACAACTATTTATTACAAAAGACATGGTTGTTAGTTGATTGAACAACAACTGTTCAATTGATTGAAAAACAAAAATCACACCAAAAAAATTTGTTGTTCAATTGATTGAACAACATATGTTCAATTGATTAAACAACAAAAAAAACACAGCAAAAAAATTGCGCTGTTCAATTGATTGAACAACAAAAAAGACACCAAAAAATTTGTTGTTCAATTGACTGAACAACAAAAAAAACACACCAAAAAATTGCGCTGTTCAATTGATTGAACAACAAAAAACACACCAAAAAATTTGTTGTTCAATTGATTGAACAACAAAAAAAAACACAAATTTGTTTTTGCGATGTTCAATTGATTGAACAACAAAAAACACACCAAAAAAATTGTTGTTTAATTGATTGAACAAAAAGAGAATTGTGTTGTTCAATTGATTGAACAACAAAAAACACACCAAAAAATTTGTTGTTCAATTGATTGAACAACAAAAAAAAAAACCAAAAAAAATTGCATTGTTCAACTGATTGAACAACAAAAACCACACCAAAAAATTTGTTCAATTGATTGAACAATAGCTGTTCAATTGATTGAACAACAAAAAAACACAAAAAAAAATTGTGTTGTTCAATTGATTGAACACCAAAAAACACACCAAAAAATTTGTTGTTCAATTAATTGAACAACAATTGTTAAATTTATTGAACAACAAAAAAAACACACAAAAAAATTTGCGTTGTTCAATTGATTGAACAACAAAAAACACACAAAAAAAATTGTTGTTCAATTGATTGAACAACAAAAAAAACACACCAAAAAATTGCGCTATTCAATTGATCGAACAACAAAAAAAAACACCAAAAAATTTGTTGTTCAATTGATTGAACAACAAAACAACACGGAAAAAATTGCGTTATTCAATTGATTGGACATTAGTTGTTCCATTGATTGAACAGAAAAAACACACCAAAAATTGCGCTGTTCAATTTAACAACAGATGTTCATTTGATAAAACAAAAAATGTTCGTTGGACGAAACAAGAACTGTTTATTTAATATAGCAACTGCGCATTTTTCAACCACAACTTTGAAGGAAGCAACACCTGAAACACAAAAACATAAGAGAAATAAAAAAATAAACAACACTTTATTAAAAAGAGTAAATAAATAAATAAATAAATTTACAATGGCTTTGATTTCAGTTGCAACAATGTTGTTTCTTAAGGGAACATCAATCTGTTTATAGGAACAACAATCTGTCAATGGTGAATGAATGGAAACAAAAATGATCTCTTCGAAAAATTCTTTGGTGGAAATTGTTGGGAAAAATACTGAGAGGGGGGGGGGGGTGAATCAGTGTTTATAACTTACTGAAAACTTTTACTTTTACCTTACTGATTCCTATACACGACTTTAATGAACCCAACTAGTGTATACATGTGGATATCCTTAAGTAAACATGCGTATGACCATAGTTTTTATTTTGCAGATAATTCTTTGCTTAAATCAGTGCATCATTCATTCATCGGATGTTTAGTAAGCAGTAAGCATGTGCAGTAAGAACAAAAAAAATCATCACACATAAGAAATACACATGAACACCGAGATTTTAAGGTGGAAACCCAATTTAGGAGAAAACCACCGCTGTTGTTGTCTCTATCTTCAATATTTATTATATAGAAAACTTCTTACATTATTGTACTGATGCATAATCATGCAAACATCTACCTGCAGAAGGCTACAACCTTCTATCATTCTCCAGTTACTACTGGAAGGGAGCTCCAACCCCCTGATCTCGTTTTCCAGCCACTATTGGAAGGGAGCTTCAACCCCCTAATCAGAACACCAGCTTCTACTGGCAGGAAGCTTCAACTTCCATACTGAAGGCTTCAACCCTCAGAACCACTGCAGACCACGTTTCATCAATTTTCACACTGGATCCCACAACTTCAACACAAATAAGCATAAAGATCAAAACTTCACCCAAACTTCAATCAAAATAGTGAGATCATTGTAACCAGAACACAGTAATATACCCAGATATCAGAATCAACACGCATAACCAATCTCAACCTTGATCATTCATTACCTTGAAATGTATACGCTACTTCCCTTTACTGAACTCGCGTGTATACACGCTTTCCTTCACACCAACCTGCGTATAGATCTGAGAATACTGAATTTACAGTATATGATCAATCTCAGAACTAGATCTGAAGCTTTCGTTTAGGTTAGTCAATCATTATTAAACATATTTACTCTCTCTTTGATCAGATTTGTACATATTCAACTTAGCAGCATATGCAGTATTCAAACAATCCATATCTACACGAAGACTTCATGAACAAACAACATAAATACAATAGAAATACAACATTATTAAATAGATAACCAATTCAGTAGGCTTCAGAAAACCCTTACTTCCATATACGCTTTGGCTGAGACAAAGCCGCGTATATACGCGCTTTCGCCGAGACGAACTAGAGTATAGATCTATAAATATTTAATTTTTTAGAATGTTTTAGATCCAGAGAATTACCTAGATTTCTTCACTTCACTTCAGAAAACATGCACCAGGTAATAGATCTAATCATCTCTTCAATAGATAAAGTACATATTTATTTCAAGTATAGAGATCCTGATCCATCATTGTATCCAAGGGTGCATCATAGATTCAGATCTACCAATAAAATAGAGTTCATCCCATGCAAATATACTTCAAAGAGAAGTATTAAGTAACAACTTGTACACATGTACCCCCTTGCACTATGATCTTCTTCTACTTATATAGATTTAGACTTTAATAATACCATGAGCTAAAACCACACAAATGCCGATGGTATTCTTGGACGAGATCAAATAGACGACACAACGCTCAATGTTGTGGGCTAATACCATGGTAATGCCCCTTCGTATCATAATATTAGAGTGCAAAAGGCATATGCGATTTTGATTCTTCGTACCCACGTGTATACATGAGTTTTCTTCATAAAAACTGCGTATATACTAATTCTGGATGTATACATGGGTTGCATGTATACCAAGTAGCATATACATTGCCTTCATACGTGGGTTGCCTTCATCAAACTTGTGTATTGTTAGGGTCCTATAAGTATAGGATTCATAATTTGGAATTGACTTATGATAGTCTTGTAAAATATGTACATACCTTCCTTTCTGCAAGTTGTTTTCCCATATTTTGTAAAAAAAGAAAAAAATAGAAAATCAAAAAGAGGGTAAAAGTCCTAAAAGAAAGATCAAAGGACTTAGAAAAAATATAGACCCCAAAAGAAAAAAGAAATAAAACATGAAAGTGTGCAAATCCAAATGCCACTACTTTTTACTTTGTTACTGATGATTATGGCAGAATGTCAATAAATGCCATAATCCATGATGAGTTGAACTGCTTAAACTTGACTTGTCATGATTTCAATTTTATTGTTGTAGAATAGTGAATAAAGATTAGTCAGACAGTTTAATCCTGACTAATTAGTAGATAGATAGAGAATAAAGAGGAGTTCATCAGTTTAATATGAGCCCTCTGATGATATAAGGTAGATTTAGATAGTTTTTATGCTTTCAAAAGAATAAAATGTTTCAAGGTAGCAAGCTCAAATGCACCTGCAAACTGGAAGAAAAAAATGTTAGATTAAAGTTGGGTAGGTAGAAAGAAGTGGGAAAAGCATGTAGATATTCATCACCAGGCATATAATCACTAATTTCCCCTCCCCTATAGTTATTCTACATTCTAGATTTTTAGTCAAAGAGGCTCAGAGCATTTCTCTGACTT
Organism: Pinus albicaulis; assembly: GCA_034641835.2. Classification (NCBI taxonomy): domain Eukaryota; kingdom Viridiplantae; phylum Streptophyta; class Pinopsida; order Pinales; family Pinaceae; genus Pinus; species Pinus albicaulis. The sequence goes on from CM076578.1 coordinate 1,456,163,026, forward strand.
CTATTGGGACCGGACCCAAGGCTCAGTGACTGATAAGTTAAAAGTGTTGAATTCCTATATTAAATCCCTAATTATTGTCATTTACCCTTCATACACTCATTACTATTCAATTTCATAAGTAAGCACCTTTTCTACTTAATGAAATATGAAATTACCCATTTGACTAACTCCATCATACATAGCATAAAAACCCTCAAAAACATTATATCCTAAGTAAAAGTGACGACATTATGAATGATAAAGCCTTGCTTTAATATTTCACTTTTCTTAGTTATATTAGTGTATTTTTGATGTATCACATTGTCCCTTGTCATATTAACTTCTAATTTATATATTAAATCCCTAAAAATGACCTTTTCCTATTAATATAATTATTTTTATATTAATACCGTTTAAACCCACTATTATAAGCTTTTATGTCAAAGTAATTATCCACATGCGGAAATAAAAAGCCCCAATTACAACCCCTGTGGCATAAAATTAGCAATATGTAAATATCCCTCCCCCCTATAGTTATTAAGCCCCCATGGTTTAATAAACTATATAATACTTTGTAAATAAATGTTTCTATCCCCGCATTAAACGAATAACCCAAGGTTTATTTGCGAAAGAACTAAAGCTTATACCATGTTTCGCATTGGCTTTCCTTTGTATTTTCAGATATTATATTAGCCTCACACTGTACATAGTTTAACCCAAGTTAAAACCCACTTAACCTCCCTCAGGCACCCCGACATACATATAAACCTTTGTTATCATACCATATAGCCCCGCTTATATACCTAACCCTTTATTTTTCACATAAGAACTTTGGTTAAAATGTATATTATACAAAGGTTTTTATAACATTTTCCATCCCCCACCACATACATAGACCCCAGTCCCACCACCATTTCGATCGCCACTTTCCTTTTAATCCAGACCATTCGCTCCGATCATCCCGATCCAACGCCTGACGATGAGTTTCGCGCTCGAAACATAAACGATGACCCCAAGCCAAAAGCAACGCGAAATAGGCTGTTTTGATGAATCCGCCTCCCATGATGTGGCATGTTTTTATTGGATCACGTTTGTTTCAATAGAAACTACTTACCACCATAACTCAACACGAAAACTGCTGATGGTTTCGCATCCAAACCACTCCCGCCTTTTTGATAAGATCTGCATTGAATGCATTAATGATATTTAAAAATCAAAGGTTAAAACCTTTATTATAAAAAATTATATGCATTATTTGTGTATTCATCCGCGCTCGACTATTATTTGAGCCTCCGATTGTTTTTTAAACCTTTCATTCCCATTTCAAGACCATTTTCACTGCAGATTTCCAGATTCAAGACCAGAATACACTTTTTCAGCTCCAAAAAGTCGAACTAAAGCTCAAATTCAACCCCAAAAGTATTCAAAAGCCCTTTTGACAGTCAAATTACCTCCAAAAAAGGTATTTTTCCCAAATCAAACCTGCAATTTCAAAAGTTTTAGCCTTCTGTGAACAAATTGAACTTTAAATTAAGATTTTATCCGTAAAGATTGCCCGAAAACGCTTAAAAACAGGGCAAACCCTCACAAAATTTCTCCAAAAATTACAATTGTCTAAAAATCCTCTTTTAAAGCCAAATTCCTCAGCTAAAGATCCCTAAAAGATAAATTCCACAGTTAGAAAAGGTTTTAAAACCTACAGATTTCCTAAAAAGTCTCTTTTGTAGTCCTAGTCATTCAGAAAACCCTTGTTTTCTATCTTAAACCAGTTTTACCCATCCCAGATTCCTAATTGAGCATTGAAGCACCCACTGTCATCATCTTTTCCTATAATATTGCTCAATTACTCTTTGTTTTAAGAAAATTCAACTATTGCAAATTGTTTAATCTTGCTTCAGTTATTTAAAAATGACCAAGAAACAAATGACACCTAAAGCTAGAGGCTCTAGGCCTGTTAAACCTGGAGGATCCAAACCTCCTAAGTCTGAAGCAAAAAAAGCCCTAAAATCCACTCCTGCACTCACTGCAAAAACCACTGTGTCTGTCAATCCCCTTAAGCCACCAGTACCTAATGAAGAAATCATCCCCTTGACTGATTTGGATTATAAAATTGTAGATCCTGTAGTAGAATTCAACCTATTAGAGGTTCACAAGTGGTGTTATGAAAAATTCCCAGATAAAGATGGCATGCCTATCTGGGAGACAAATTTACCCAAATATGTAGTCCCATTAACACACCATGGTCAAGACCTGATAAGATTGTGCCAAAAGTACTATGTTACAGACCTATAGCAATTGTAAATGCTGATAGGGAGATTCTATTTTCTATCACTGCAGAGTCTATAAATGAAATGTTGAAACTACAGTTTGACCCTAAGGCAGTCCCCCTATCCATTGAAGCATTAACTCAATTATATTTGAGATTATATTTCCCTAAGAGATTTATGATTTTCTAGAACTTTATGCCATCTCATGTGGACATTCCAAAGCTAAATCCTCCTTACTCCACTTCCAAATTTCCTGAAGGGTCCAAACATGTGATATCAATGCTTTCTTTCATTCTAGGATACTTCACAGATGAATTCACTGATGAATCCATCCTTGGTTTTCTATCTACTTTATCTCCTAATCAGCCTTCTGAAATAAACTTTGACTATGCCAGATTTATAGCTGATAGTATCCACTTTCAATTGACCAAACTACCCACTGAAGGGGTGTTCAGATGTTCATCATAATTATTTCACTTGTTTTTGTATTTTCAATGTGACAAGTTTCCAATGGAATTACAAAAAGTGGATTTAGAGGGCCAGCCTCTATCCATTGTTTTCTGGACCACTTTACTGAGGAAAGAAAGCAGTGAGTTTAGTTTTACAGACTTTTCAGATCTATTTCTCCAACCAGCAATGAGTTTACTGTACACGACAGATCAACCCAGGATAAATCAAGAAATGAAGAAAATATTGCAGTTAGCAGAACAATGCAAAATGGGAGATTGGTTTTTATATGAGAAGCACACATAATTGAGAATTTTTGGATCTAATCTCTAACCTTAAAAATTACCCAAGTATTTGAATATCAGAGTCTTTGATTTAGAATATTTAAGACAAGTTTTGAATTCTGATGCCATCAATTTTATGGCTTCCAAAAAGAAAACCCAATTCAAATTAAAGAATCAGAATGGTCCTTTCATTGTGAATAATAGAGATGCTGATAAGGAGATAGAAAAAAGATTGTCAGAGCTAAAATTTCAGGTAAGTTTCCCTTGGAATTATGACCCCCAAGGTCTTCTAAGCAGTATAAGGGGTAAATGTAAGCTACCTCCTCTCATACATGAATCTAAGCCAGATATTGAAAAATATGCAAATAAGACAGAATGGAGAGTAAACACTTTGATAGATACAACTGCTAATGAACAACCAACAGGAAAAATGGATACCACATTTGCCATGGTAACTTCAAAACAGCCAGAATCTTCAAATAAAAGAAGCAGAGATGATGGAACATACACAACAGAGACTACTACAGAGACTAAACTCAAGCTCATCTACAACAAAAGGCCCAAGCTCACTACTATTGAAAAAAAAATATTATTGATGTTGAAGATAAAAATGAGCCTGAGGTAAATAATGATGAAGCTACAAAAATAATAAATGAAACTCTTGCAGAAATATAGAAAGATCATACAACAGGTGAACATGATACTCAGATGATTGAAAGACATAAAAACATGGAGGCTTCTTCCTCACAGACAGTGGAAGAAAAAGACCTAGAGATCAAAGAAAGGTACAAACTGATCAAACAAAAGAATGAAGAGACCAAAAGTGAGATTTATTCTCAATTTCTTAAACAGAAGCCAGGAAATCAGAACAGGTTAATTACAGCATTTGACTACTCCACAAATAAAATGATCATGTCATATCGACAACCAACTACTTCAACACCTAAGACAGTGGAAGACTACAAAAAGGTTGAGTTTGAAGTAGATACATAAAATGTGCATGAATTAGACCAAATAGAATTCCATAGGCATAGCTCTGAGATGTTATATTCTACTGTGGTAACAAAGGCTATGAGTGCTACAAAATTACAGAATACCATTATTAACATACAGGATCAAATGAAGCTGGACAAAGGCTCCTTGTATGCTAAAGATCTAAGGATTAAAGCCTTAGAAGACTTAGTTTTGCAGGTGGGATTTTATCCTTAAGATGTTCCAGCAGCAGAGATATTAATTAAAAATAAAAATGAAGACATTGCTACTTTTAGGAAAATACTGAAGCTTCCTCAAAGTGAACACCCTCAAACTAAATAAATTCTTCAAGAACAGAAAAAAGAAGAAGACATGATGCAGTTGATTATCAATCTAAATACTCAAATCAAAGAAATGGAAACAAAATTGGATCAACTTATGAAAGAGAAAGAAACTGTCAAAGAAACTGAAGCTCCCATTATCCCCTCAGTCATACCAGTAATTACTACAGCTGTGGCCTCTACATTGAGAGAAAAATTAGCACCTAATGTGCCATTGGCAACTGCAGTGCTAGTGCATTTAGCTACAACATCAGCAACAGATTCTTTAACCACACAGGTACAACACACAGATGATGCAGGGAAGATAGTAAAAGCTATGGAGGAATTGTCACTAAAAAATAATGAAATTAATAGTTTGAAAAAGATGATTCAAAATATGGAAGTCTCCAACAAAGAAACATTAATCAATGCTAACAATTATGAGCAAAGGGCCAAGAGAATTGAAGAACAAATCAAAAGCTTTCAAAAAGACTTGAGTTTCACTGCAAAAAATTCTTACATAATAAATTACCTATGGACCAATATAATTGAGGCTATACATCTTCAGTGGCCATCAATCCAGATCATATATGAACAAAGAGACCTACTTCTAGTAGCTCAAGTTGAAATCCAAAAAACAAAAGAAGAATTGGTAGACAAACCAGCACAAGCTTTGAAGCTTATCACTTTCTTGAATGGTAAAAATAGAGCAGAGTTAGAAGAATTGTAGATACAGGATAGGACAGAGACCATTTTACAGATCAAGAAGGTTATGACAAAGAGAAATCTAATGAACACTTTAGAGGAAAAGTGTGATGCTATGAATATTTCAATAACCAAGTTCTTCACAAAATATGCTATGCTAAGACAAGCTGGTATTCTAGATGTTCATGTCTTCAATGAGAAGTTGATGAACCAAAAAGAGTATGACAAGAAGGCAAGGGATTTTGCAAAATAACAAGTAAACAAGCCACTTCCATAGGGATTTCTCACAAGAAAGGTTATTCTTCAATATATTGAAGACTTGTTTTTTCTTCAAAATGAAATCGAGCATCTATTTGTCTTCAAACCAAATTTTTCAAAGTATACAGATGCTGATGAGAACTTCAGGAAGTTCACGAATGTAAAAATACCAAGTGCAGAACAATGGCAGGCTTTTACAAACTTGATATAGCAGTGAAAAAGGTAGAACAGTGAAGAAAACCACTTCATAAACAATCAATCAGAAAATGAAATAAATAAAACAGTCAACTGATTTTTTTTTACTGCTGGAAGTGTTCTTTTTACAGTAGTAAAAGAGTAAATAAACAGAGTCAAAGTGTATCAAGATGAAAGTACAACGTGAAAGTGTATCAGGAGGAAGAGTGTCAGTCAAAGCAAATCTAATAAAGATATTTTCCAATTTGTCAGCAAGCAGGACAACTAGCCAGTAAAGACTCCTTGATTAGTTTAAGTTGTTCTATATTTTTTGGATGAGAGGAAAAATTTCTAAACTGTTAAGCAGCTGCCCCTCTTTTTTTTTTTCTGAATTCGACTAATTCTATTAAGCAAAAATATGGTACAAGAAGAAGTTACAAGCAAGAGAGACAGAAACCGGCAACCGGAAATGATAGGACTATCAACCTCGGTTCCGGAAAAGGAGAGAAGAACATAAGGAGCTACAACCTATGACAGAAAAGCAAAAAAAAAAAAACTGATTCCTACCTAGAATGGGCAGAGGCCTCAACACGAATCTTTTTCCCTTTCCTTTTTTTGACTTCGACCCATCCCGCCTGGGGCGAATGAGCAACAACCACTTGAAGACTGGGGTTCTCCAAAGGGGGACCCTCCTTTTCTGAATCAGAGGAGGAGGTCAAGTGGACGCGTTTCTGGGCGATGGCCATATCTGAGGTATGCTTCGGCCCATCAGCTAAAGGAACCTCAGGTTGAGGAGCTTGATCCAAATCTGCATCGCTATTTTCATCTTCAGAGCTAGAGGATTCAGAATCCACGATTGAAGGTGGAGAGCAAGGAGCCCATCGTTTGGACTTGGACTTGGAGAGATTGTCCTTTTTCTTCTTTGCTGGTAGAGAAGGGCAGGAGGTCTGCAGATGTCCTGTTTGGTGGCAATGTCGACAGCGGAATGCAGTATTTTCGTAATCCAGTGTCTAGGTCCAAACAAAGTCGTTAACCTTGAGATTGATTTGGTCAGGAAGTCCTTTGCTTAAATCTAACTCCACGCATATTCTGGCATATGTGTAGAGTCCTTTGTTTTCCCTCCAGTAATCTTCCATGATGAAACTGCCCAAGGTGTTGCCAATAGCTTTGTAGACCGCAACATGCCATAAGTGGGCTGGTAAGTTTGGAAGCCTGATCCATACAGGAGTCTTGGTGATGACTGCAGTAGCTGGATCAAAATCTGGGAACCAAGGAGTTAGGAAGAGCCCTGCAGTTCCCATGAACCAAGGGAATTCTTCTAAAGCCTTTTCATAATGCTTGCTAGTTTCGAATAGAAAAATGAAGTATCCTTTTGAACAGAAACTGACCTTACAATGTTGAGTCCAGTTTGCATGGATCCAATCATAAAGATCCTTAGATTGCAGCCACAGTCCGTTGAATCTGCATATGATTGCTATTTCTGCAAATACTTGAAGTTGATCTGCTAGACCTGCATGGGTGATTTCAACAGAGGGAACTTCCTCTGTTTTATCAACCAAGAAAGGCTTGTGTTTAAGGGCTTCCGGGGGTATGGGGTTCTCAGAGTGCACTGCATCTTTGTAGGAGAAAGGAGGAGCTGAAGACGTTTGTCCTGCTGCACCCCCTCTCAAACAGAGGGTTAAAACCAAAGAGCTGTTTCTGAAAATGCAATAGGTAGAGAGGGGAAGAAGGTCTTCAAGCTGTTTACCTTGAAAGAGAAGTCTCTGAAGTCCTAAAGGGATCCCACCCCGCCATTCTAGATCTAGTTTGAGATCCAGCACCAGATCTGAAGAACTGACCCATTGCATGATGGTTTTGCCCGAAGGTTGAGATATTTGGATCTGAAAGGAGTCAAGATTGTCATGGCGAAGAAGGGGAGGAGAATCCACCTGCAAGAGGAGACAGTTACTTAATGACAGAGACCGCTCCGAGACAGGGGATTGTGAAGCAGGGTAGTTGGGCCAATCGTTCTTCTTCTGCATGTAAACACATTCTTTGCAATCTGCGTGCCTAGAGAAGGAAGTGGCTGTCGAGTCGCCTTTGCTTGATGGCTCTAGACTGTAAAAAGTGCTGAGGGTACCTGCAAAAAGCGCAACAGAGGGGCGGAGGGGATTCTTCAGAGGCAGCATCTGTTGCGGTGTTACTGAGTGTCGCGGCTGCTTCTGCAGATTCGCAAAGCAGGGGCAGAGCGGAGCCCATGGCGCAGGGACGAGGGCGTTCAAGGAAATAAGAAAAGGGGTAGGTCTCCCACCCTGGTGCGGCGCATGAGAAGCAGAAGAGAGAGCCGCCGACCTGAAAGGAGAAAAAACCCTAGAATCCATTTTCTCTCCTGGATGAAACCTTCCAACGGAGTCACGGCAGCTGCCCCTCTTTATATGTAAAGACATTTTGTATTTCCTAGAATTATTTCTAGATCTCTCTAGGATATTTTGTAAACAATATTTTGTATAAATACTTCAGTCTTTGAAGTGTTTTAGTGTGGAATAAAATTGCTAAGATTAATATAGACTTTTGCTGATACATTGGAGGCTTTCATGTGTTGAATTCAAAGTAGCAGACTAGACAAAGCTTAAATGGCATCATAATTCAGGATTCATGCGATAATTTGAAGAATGAATTATATTTCTTCTTGTCATTGTTTCTTTTTTGAGTTTCATGCAATTCATTATGTGTTTGATCTATCTTAATGTGTAACTAGGAATATTACTACAGGACTAGCCTTTTTCTCCCTGTTTTTAACTAAGTTACCATTTAAATGTTTTCTGCTGATTTCTGGTGTTAGGAATCCTTCATTTCTCCTACTCCCGTTTGACCTCTGCCTCCTTCCATTTCCTGGATCAAAGGATCCTTCATTTCCCTTTATCCCGATCATACCATTTCATCAAAAAAATTTCCCCAAATCTCTAAGGGTTATCTACCTTGCCCTGAATACATTTGTACCCCTTTGGCCTTGCCTTCTAGTACTGCTATCTAGAATTAGACTCCATAGCCCAGTGGACAAGTAGATATCTCTCTAGTTTAATCCTAAGTGATTTTTACCCACCAAAACCTTTAAAAACAAAACCAATTGTTCTATCATAACTAGCCTAAAAACATAAATCAAAACAAAGATAAATCTTAAAGAGAGAGCCCTCTATGAATTCTAGGAAGGCTAGATCCTAGAATTTGAAGTAGGTTTGTGGTTACCTTGGACTATTTCTTTCTTGAACCTAGAGAAATTACTGAGTGATAACATAATGGCGATCATACTGGGGACTTAAACAATCTCCAGTTTTAAATTTAGTCTTAAAGGAAGATATTTCATTTATCTTTTTACTTTAAGATTATTTTTAAAGGTTGTGGGTATTCATAAACAATCATTCTGGATTCTAGGAAAACCTACTATACCAGGTCTAACCTGGATCCTAAGCCTGCAGTTATAGTAGATAACCCAGAATAGATTGGAAAAAAGAAAAAACAAATTGTCAATTTAGAAACTGAAGTACCATTAAGAAAAGATAATTCTTTACCCAAAGAGTTAGTGAGCTTAACTGATATAGATTTTGATTTCAAATTTGAACAATCATTGTTTAAAAATAAATCTGAAACTGATTTAAAAGATACTGTAATAGATCCTATTTTTACTTCATTTTTTAATGCAAGACAAAATATTATTTCAGCAAAAATAAAATCAGATAAATATGAATCTCAAAGTCAAGTAGAAAGGATTAATGTCACACTGATTAAAGACATTGATGAAGCTATTAAATTAGCCCATTTATTATCTTACATCAAGCCTCCAGTTTCTCAATTGCACACAACAATAATTCTAGCAGCAGATTCAACTCTGTATCCTGTCACCTCATTTTTAGATTCCACTGCAAGTTCATCCACAGAAAAATTTATTCCTAAGTTGCCTTTGCAGCCTAGAATATTATTCCCATCATCCACTCAATCCACTGCATCCACTAGTTTTATAAGCACTACATCTTTATTTCCAAGTAGTTCCATATATATACCAGCCTCTTTTCCAAGTTCTTCAAGTACAACTTTCAGCACATCAACTACCATATCCAGCACTGGTCCTATCATCATTGTTATACCTCCCAGTTCAACAAAAATTCAAACCATGGCTGCTAGGTATGCTCCCCTTGTCTTACCCCAAAATCTCCATGTTATGCCTCAGGATTACCAAAAAAATGTACCATTATTTGATCGTCTTTCCCAATATACTGCTCAACAAAATGTCATAAAAATGACAGATAACTGTGAAATTTATGAATTTGATGAGTCAGATGTTTAGATGAGGTTATTTGCCGAAAGTTTGACAGGAGAAGTAAACAAATGGTTTAAAAATTTAGTTGTTGGTAGTATAGCTGATTTAGCTGCATTTCATAGAATATTTTTAAATAAATGGGAAAAGAAAAATAACCCCCTTCAAATTTTGTCTGAGTTTTATGCTTTAAAAAGATCCCCTAATGAGTCTGTACAAGATTACTGCACTAGGTATAATAGTGTTTATAATGCCATTCCTGCAGCTATTAAACCTACGCCATACTCTGTTCTGCTCAAATTCCCTGATGGATTTGATACAGATATGGCATATCAATTGAGAGAAAGAGATGCTGAAACATTAGAAAAGATGCAATTAGATGTTGTTAGTGTAGAAATTAATATTCTAGCTAGAAAGGCCAGACTTAGGAACGGAATGAGAGTCACAATCAAAGAAGAAACATCAAATTCAGATGCTAAATTATATTTATTTGCTAAAACCTTAGAAAGGGTGGTTGATAGATTAGACAATATTGAGAGAAAACCACAATGGGATAACCATCCTCAGATCAGAAATCCCAATTTTAGAATAAATAATAACCCTGGAAAAGCCAAAGAAGCTGCTCCAGATCAAAACATTAGGCCCCCATTTCAAGAGAACTATGTTGAGAGTTCTCAAAATAATGATGAAGATGAGTATAAAATCAATCTAATAATGGGTATAGATGAAGAAAACACTCTTTTCCTCACTCAGGAGGATCAATAACTTTTTGAGCTTCAACAACTCAAAGTAGAATATAGTGAATCCTTTGATTTCAAACAAGGTTATGACTTTTCTATTAATGAAATTCACAGTCAATATAACCTTAGAAACATAAAAAAATGAAACTTATACAAAAAACACTTCTCAAAATCAAACTAAAAAGAATGTAGAAGCACCAAAAACAAAGATTTTGCAAATTCTCCCAAGGGAAAACAAGTAAAATTCCAATCCTCCCAGTCCCAAAAAATTTCCAAGTCCAAAAATTGTTGACATCACTGAAGAAGTGGCCCAATCCTCCAATAATGCCCAAAAAGCCAACACTACTAAAGCCCCTAATTCAGTAAAATCAGCAATTCCCAATCCTAAGAAGAATCTTGCTGATTCTAAATCAGCAAATCCCAAAACTATTAATGCCAAAGCTTCTGCTGAAAGTTCAAAATATGAAAAAACTTCTGCTGCCCCTGAATCTGTCCCTGAAAAGAAAACTAAAGACATCAAAATTCAAGAAACTCAAACATAAAACAAAAGGACAACTCAAGATAAAAGTACATCTGTTGAAATTCATGAAAAACCCACTCAAATAACTGTCACAAAAGATGAACTAATTCAGATTAGTAAGTCTCAACCAGCATTTAATATTCAAACTGAAATAGAAAAATTAAAGATACCAATTCCTTTAACAGAATTGGTAAAGAATGACTTATATAAATCAACAATTACTGAAACTTTGAATATGAATGATGGTGAAGATGCCTTTAATTTGAATGACGATCAACTAGAGTTGACATTTTTCCCTGATGTAAATGGTAAACATTCAGATGGAACAATGACTCCTTTCTATATTAGTCTTACTGTTCACAATTAGATTTTACACAATGCAATGTTAGATTCAGGAGCTTCCCACAATTTAATGCCAAAAGCTATTATGGAAACTCTAAATCTAGAAATAACCAGGCCTTATAAAGATTTATTCTCTTTTGATTCCAGCAAAGTTAAGTGCATAGGATTGATCAAAGACTTATGTGTGAATTTGGTTCAGTACCCTGGTAAGAGTATGGTTATGGATACTGTAGTAGCTGACATCCCACCAAAGTATGGTATGATTCTTTCTCTCTCATGGGGAGAAAAGTTACAAGGATCTCTACAATTAGACATAAGAAATGCTACTATATCAGTATTTGGACAACCCAAGAAACTTTATAGGGAAACTTTAATGAAATTCATGGTCAACAGTGCAGAAAGGTCCATAAATTACCCCATTTATTCAACACCAAATGACCTTGATTCCTTCATTTTATGTAACTTTGATAACAATGAAATCCAGATAGAATTGATTGACATAAAGCCAAAACCAAATAATGCTAATATTTTTTATGAAGCCCTTTGGCACTTAGATTTTGATGGCTTAGTGAACAAAACAGGAGCAGGAGCTGGAATATGGATCATAAACATTGAGACAAGTCATTCAGAAGGACATGCCTTTAGACTCAACTTTAAATGTACTAATAACATGGCAGAGTATGAGGCACTTATCTTAGGCCTCCAAATTGTTAGTCATCCCTAATTTTCATACCTCAAGATGACTAAGCATTGTTTCCAGATTTCTAGAAACAAAGTTCATGAGCATTGTGAGTTCTAGAAATCTCAGAGCCTTCATTTCCCTTAGGATAATTTTTTCCTATTTTTTCCATCATCCTATCTAGCCATCACTAGCCCAACACTCCTGGAAGACCCATCCTGGGTTCAAGCCATATTGTTTTGCCCCAACTATCACTCATTTTTCACCATGTCTTGCCTTTTGGCCCCAATCCTCTATTTTTCTTATCTACAAGATTCCCTACTACTGATCAAACCTACTAATCCAATAATCTTTATGACTCTTACATAATATTCCCAGACACTGATTGTCTCTACAAACCCTCTAGATAATAAAAATGCTAGATCCTAGGTCTTCAAAACACACTAATCTTATCACAGGTCCTATCTTACACTTGGTAATCCCTAAAGTCTAAATTCCTATCCAAAATCCAAATCCAAAGGTCCCCATTAGGTCACCAAAGGTTTCACTGAGTTATAGGATGGATTTGGTGCCCAGCAAGTTATGCCTTCCTGCATAAAGAGGATTGCACTCAAAGGGGCCCCCTTGGATTAGAGTACAAACATTTCAAGGGACAGCTGCCCTTGTTCAGATATTTTTTTTAGCCAAGATGACCACCATCAACAAGAGGAGGCAAAGTAATATGGCATAATCATCACTAAGAAGCAGACCCAAACAAGAAAAAAAACAAGCATATAGGTAAAAGAGTATCACAGTTTGCTTTGGTGGATTAACAAAACATTGATGACAAGAGCAGAAGCCTCCTCCTTAAGGTTTTTTCCAAAATAGCACTGCTTCACCTGCACTAGGAGAATAAAGACAAAGGGTATCAGGTTAAAGAAGACCATTTTTTGCCAAAGGATAGAAAAACAGAGTTTTTAACGTAAAAGGTCAGATTATGAGTTATTATCAAAGAAAGGGAAAAACGTGACCTCGATTTCTACATCTCAATGACAGGTTCCCAACAAAGGGCCTCCATGCCAAAAAATATTGCTCCCCAAAATATTGGAAAAGGCAGGAATAAACATGTTTTCTGAGAAATATTTAAAAAGGCTGTTCACAGCAGAATTACACATTGAAAGATAGGAAACCCCAACCTTACAAAAGTGGGTTTGGGATTTTTAAATTTATTTTTCAAAACAAGTATAAAGGCCAAGTGAACCTTCCCCATGCATCATTTTCACTCTACCGAGGAGAAGAATCCGTTGAGAGGAAAGTTTCTGGTTTTTCGGGCAAACTGTAAAAATTTGGCAGGTGCTATGCGCTAAGAACGACGCTATGCCCCTGGACTCCGGTGCTACGTGCAGAGGTGAGGCAGACAATGTAATATTACACTGCGCTACGTGCTCACGGGGTGGCACTGTGCACCTGGGTTGTCGCTGCACGCAGGCACAGGAGCGGCCACCGGAGCCTGTATTTACACCCGGCGCTACGCCTCGACGGCCTGACTGGCCCGACGCTATGCGCTGGCGCTGCGCCCATGGAAACACTTCAGAAAAGTGTGCCAAAGGTTTTCAAAATTGGGTTTTTGCCTCCACAAACCCTCTACAAGTTGAAACAAGGTTGGTCAACCTTCCTTTCCTTTTCCCAAATATTTTTTATCAAAGAGGTCATCCATGATTAGAAATTAACCAAAACCATAGACTATGCAAAAACAAATTGTCACTGTCTTTGAACTAGGGTTATAAGAAAGATTGGTTTTCATACAAAGAGAAGACTGAGTTGTATAAACCTGACCTCTACCACCAAGTCCAAGCTTTGAAAGTTGTCCTCACCCTAGCTTCCCTCTTTGCAAAAGTTTGACCTACACCACTTATTTTGCTCCAAATACCCTAAAGAAAACTCAAGGTTCCTTCTGCTGCTTGGACCAGCCATCATGTTAGAGAGTAATAGTCACACTAGTGGTGATGGGAGTCATACTCCCACCAAGCCAAAACATCATGGAGGAAAAGCCAAAAGATTTAAGGCCCTAGACACCACTCTAATTACTTCCTCTCCTATGATCCTTTCATGCTTCCAAGATGTAGGATGCTACCATTTTTGTGAGAAGGTCAAGCGATTTGAATACCATCTAGACTTAACCAGATTGTTTGCTTGTAGCCTACAAAACCACCAAGTTAATCTTGCAGGGGTCCAATTTGAGTTTTCATCTGAAATCATTTCCAAAGAAACCGGTATACTAGATGTTGGTGAGCTTTGGTTCAAACAAAATAAATTGGATTTGGGTTATTATGGGCCTTATTTGAAACCCACTTGTCAGCAAAAATGCAAGGCTATTTTTCCTTTGTCTTATTTGTTAGAGAGGTATGCAACATTAATGAGGCAGATTATCAGTTTTTTCACATGTGAGGGAAGGTACTCTCGGCTCTATTCATATCATATCAGATTGTTGATGCATTTCACCAAAGTCAAAATGATGAACCTACCCTATTACCTTTTCCAGAGTATTGATAAAATGGTCTCTACTATCAAGAGGAAAAGCTATGACCACCAAATGCCTAGCCTTTTTCATCATTCCCTGATCAAGATGATTGTCCTACACCAGCTAGAGAAATAAGGTATATCTTGGGAGACCTTCATCTCACATGATGTGTTTTCAGACCCTCGGGCCTTCATCCAACAGAGCTTGCCTTCCACTTCACAACCTTCTACCTCCACACAACCATCATCTCCCCACGTGCCTTCTCCACAAAGAATTTCACCTATTACTTCCTCCCCTGATTTACCAAGTGAAGGGGATGACATTAGCCCTAGTGAAGGGAAAATAGGAGGTAACAGTGAGGAAGAAGATGAGACAGATAATGATGATGAAGGAGAGGATAGTGAAGAAGAAGTTGATGGTGAGGAAGAGGACAGTGAAGAAGAAGTTGATGAAGAGGAAGATGACAAAGAAGAAAATGAGGAAGAGGAAAGTGGCCAAGAAGAAAGCAGCAATGGCCAAGGGCAGCAAGATTATCAAGAGGACAGTGAAGAAGAGAATGAAGAAGGAGAAAGTGGCCAAAAAGAAAGCAGCAATGGCCAAGGGCAGCAAGACAGTGAAGAAGAAAACAAAGATAAAACCAGTGATGATTGTCACAAAGATAAAAACAGTGAACATGATGATGAAGAGGACAATGACAATGATGACGAAGAAGAAGATGAAAATGAGGAAGAAGAGGAAAACAGTGAAGAAGAAGAACAACCAGATGAGGAAGGCAACTATCTAAGTGCCCAAAACAGTCCAAGAAAGAGTCATGACAGTCATGATAGCTGTCATGACTGTCTTGACAAAGATCACTCCATAGAAGACATAGAAAAATCAGAGCATAGTGAAGGAAAAATTGATGTCAACATTTCCTTTGAGACTCCCATGATTTCCCCTCTCTCATGCACTTATCATAGAGGTAAAAGGAGTGTGTTTGCTGCCTCTGAGAGGCAAAGGGCCACCTCCTCACAAAATATCAAAACATCGGACAAAGGCAAAGAAAAAATGAAGAGTGTTGAGCCAAAGGCACCGGTCAAGAGGAGAAAAAATATTAAAAAGGTTTCTCAAGGCCCTTTCTTTGTTGATCTAGACAGTGATAATGAAGACCAAGGGATAAACACAAAATTACTCCTCCTAGAAAAAGATGCCCAGCTTCGAGAATGGGAAAAGGATTTTGAAAGAGCACAAAGGGTCATCTACTATTACAAACATGAGCAAAAAAATTTCAAAGAGGTCAAGAGGGGCCTTGCCTTGCAGAAGAAAATGGTCAAACACTATGCAAGGAAGAGCATGATTGCCAATGCTAAATTGAGGCAAGCCCTCCTAGAGCTAGAAGAGCTAAAAAGGCCCAAAGTTCATGACAGCCTTGGGATCTTGGCTGAGGCTTCTCAACAGGTGTCTAAAACCCCTTGAGGGGTCTACCCACCAATTTTGAAGAAAATCCGGACACTTTTTTTTTCCAAATTTGGGCCCCTAGGAGCGCATCACCCTAGGCGCTACGCTCTTTTTTGGGGCATCCTCAGCTGCTAAAGTTTATATTTTTGGGTTTTTCATGTCTCCAGCAGTCTCCACAAAAAAATTCAGATCATTTGGAGCATTGTTTCCCCCTCAAAAGGTCAAAAAACACCTCAAAAATGACCTTTCTGCCTCCTTTTCAGGCCTGGCGTTGCGCATTGAGCAGTCATGGAAGATTTGATTTTTGAGTAGGTAAATGGCATCCATTTAGCACAAATCAAGTATTTTTGGAAATTATACTCTCCAAGATTTCCAACAAGACATCACGGGCCCGAATCAAATTCCGATAAGGGGTCCAAAACTCAGCTGCAACAGACCCCAAATTTTGCTGATATGGAGCTATGCACAGAGACAACTTTTTGCCAAAAAGTCAACAAAAGACACAAATTAATGGAAAATTAGTTTTTTAATATTTTCTTGGATAAAATACTCCTGATTTGATTAGGGATTTATGTTTTGGTGTGTTTCATTTATTTCCTTATCTCTTATGTGTCTTGGGCCTTGCATGGTCATTAAGCACATTTATGACATTTATGGCTGAATTAGGGTTTCTGGAAGCCTCTTAGGGTTTCCACCTCCTCATTTGATCCATAAATAGAGCATGAGGCTCTTGTATATTTTTTTGGATGTTGATGACTTATGCTGAAGTAATACATAGTCCCTTGAAGCCTTTGATGAGAAATTGATGTCTTGGAGCTTATGCATGATCTGATTCACTTGTTGATGGAGAAGGACTATTTGCAGGATCCATAGGCCTGGTTGATGGTGAATTTTTCTCTTGTTAATGTTTTCTAAGTTTCTCATATGTTTTCCATCCATCTATGCTGCAGTAGGACAAAAAATTTAGACTAAGATATGCTTGTTGATGGCACCTTAGATCTGTTTGTTTCCTTCAATGCCTAAATGTTTTCTTCTACTTAAAATATGTTAGAGAATTCATCTTTTGCTCCCTAATAAGTTTTTGGCTTGTCTATTTTCTTTAATTATTTAGATCAGTTAGTATCAATTATGATTTATGGTTAGCCCTACATATTGTTACCTCTGAAGTACTCTGTTCTTGAAATCATCTTTTGAAGCAGCTTTGCCCATAGTTTGTCAAAGAAGTCTGTCTTAACCATGCTCTTTGCCTTACTTAGCTAAAATTATCTCAAGGAAATCTCATAGCTGTCACTGTGGATGCTAGGGTTTATCTCTTCTTCTATGGTTATAGTTACTAGTGCAACTTAAATTTTTTTCCTTCTCTTAATGATAAAACCCATGAAAGATTAAATGAGTTTTTGCATTTCTATTTTTTATCTGAATGTTGTCTTGGTTGATTATCTACTTTCAGTCTGAAATAAAATGGATTAGGTGTTGCTTAACCATTTGACTCTCTTTCTATGCTTATAAATCTTCTAACTCTCTTAGTTTACAAGTATATAAAGGATTCTACTTCTGCCCTTTATTAGCTTGTTGTTCCCAAGTTTAATGTCCATCTCATGATCCTTCACAACCTTAAAGATCCACCAACCAAGTTAAATTTCCCTGCAAATGCTCTTGAAACCATTGATGAACTCATTCATGACCTTGTTTGAATCCATTTCCCAATGACTTAACAATCTTCCTTGTTTTCTATCTAAATCCATCTGAGCATCATACCCAATGAAAAACAATCAAAATACCCTACACTTAACATCTAGCCTAAAATCAACCTAATCAACAAACAAGTTCACATCTTTGCACCTACTAGAGAGATCCCTCTCCGAATCTAGGAAGGCTAGGTCCTAGGATTCCAAAGCTTGGTTTGATGTTACCCTGTACCTTTGTATCTCAATCAATCTAGCAAATTACGAGGAGCTAACAAAAATCATCAGAAAATTAGGAGGTAAAAGAATTTTAATTGTGGGAGATTCGGAAATGATAATCAAGCAAGTAAATGGAGATTATTCTATTTATAATCCTAGATTAGCCAGATATAGAGATGCAACAATTGATTTATGTGAAGATTTATTGGAATGTAAGTTTTCTAATATACCTAGAAAATAGAACATTCAAGTTCATTGCCTAGCAACCTTTGCTAGCACATGTAACTTACCTTTTCAACCTACACATAGGGATACTAATGAAGTTAAATATAGACCCATTGTCCCAGACAATGTCAAATACTGGAAAATTTTCTCTGAAGATGAACAGATTTACCATTTTCTAAATGATGAGGAAGAATTTCAGAATTGTAATATAGATTCAGATTTTAATTATGAAATAGATAACATATATGTACATAAATTTAACAAGCCCACTGTATTTACTCAATCTGACATAGATAACTTAGAGAAATTAGATATAGAGGAAGTTATTGAAGAAGAAATTGACATGTTAGAGTTAAAAGATAATTTTTTACCTAAAGGTTTAACTCCTTTGGAGGACCTTTTTGATTCCAATAATATGCCTAAAAAGTGAAAAATGGAACCAGTCAGGTCTGACATTTAAGAACTTAACATTGGGACAGAAGTGAAACCAAAAATGATCAAATTGTCAAAATATTTACCCTCTCAAGAAAAAGAAAAATATATTAAACTTTTAAAGGAGTATCAAGATGTGTTTGCATGGAGTTATGAAGATCTAAAAGCCTATGATACAAACATAATTCAACACAATATTCCTATAAAATATGATCAGAAACCATTTAAACAAAAATTGAGGAGGATTAATCTTGTCTTATTACCTTTGATAGAAAAGGAGGTTAAACACATGTATGATGCCCAAATCATTGCACCAATCAGATATTCTGATTGGGTATCAAACTTAGTACCTACCAGGAAGAAAACAGGTGAATTTAAATTATGTGTAGATTTTAGAAATCTCAATTAAGTATCATTGAAGGATAATTACCATTTACCCAAGATGGACCATATTTTACAAAGGGTAGTTGGTTCTTCCAGGATATCTTTATTGGATGGTTTTTCAGGATATAATTAGATACTTGTGCAAAAGGAAGACCAAGCCAAAACAACTTTTACCACTCCTTGGGGCACTTTCATGTATGTGAAAATGCCTTTTGGTTTGATGAATGCTGGAGATACTTTTTAGAGGGCCATGGACATAGCCTTCGCTAAGGAAATATATGAATTTTTGGTTATTTATTTAGATGATATTACTGTCTTTTCTAAGTCAAATAATGAACACTTGGATCATTTGAGACAAGTTTTTATTAAATGTAGAAAATTTGGTATATCTTTAAATCCTAAGAAAAATCTTTTTGGACTAGAGGAAGGAAAATTAATAAGACACATAATTTCAAAGGAAGGTATTAGGATAGATCTTGCAAGAATAGAGGCCATTCTAAACATTCATCCACCTAGAAATATCAAAGAGTTACAAGAATTGTTAGGTAAAATCAAATTTTTAAGAAGATTTATTTCTAACTTGGCAGAAATCATCAGAAAACTGAATAACATGCTTAAAAAGGACTCTGTTTTAAAATGGACAGTTGAAGCAAAAAAATCATTCGAATATATTAAACATGCTTTAACAAAAACAACAGTCCTAATCATTTTAGACTTCAAGAAATATTTTATAATCTTTTCGTTTTCCTCAGAACATACCATAACTGTAGTTCTATTGCAAAAAAATGACCAAGGTTTTGAACAACCTATAGCATTTTTCAATAAAACCCTTAGAGATGCACCTTTGAAATATAACATAATGGAAAAACAAGCTTTAGCCTTGGTTAAAGCTATAAAATATTTCAGAGTGTACATTATTTACTCCCACATTATTGCCTATGTCTTTAATTCTGTAGTCAAAGATATTCTTACACAGGATGGGCCAGATGGAATAAGAGGAAAGTGGATTGCCACTATCCTTGAATATGACATAGAGATTAAACCAACCAAGCTCATAAAAGGACAAGGTTTGGCCAGACTAATGGCTGAATCCAATTGTAATGCTTTAGATATAAATTTTATTGCTCAAGTTGATAACCAGGAAGAGATGGCGACTCCATTGATTAGTGAAGCCTTTCTAGACTCACCATGGTTCTCAGATATTACCTTTGTACTTACACATTTACAAGATCCTCCTGGATTAACAAGGACTAAAGCTAGATTTATTAAACTCAAAGAAATGAGATTTTGTATTATGAATAATGTGCTTTATTTGAAAGAACAAAGTGGGATATTACTGAACTGTTTACTGAAATCAGAAGTTGACAAAATTCTTGGAGAATTTCATGCAGGTGATTGTGGAGGACACTTATACTGGAAAAGTACATCAGATAAGATTCTTAGAGCTGGTTTCTACTGGCCTACTTTATTTGTTGATGTGAAAAAAATTGTTACCTCATGTCACAAATGTCATATTTTTGAAGGAAAAAATAAGTTGTTACCTTTACCCCTAAAGCCATTTTCTACTGAGATGCCATTTCAACAATGGGGTTTAGACTTCAATGGAGAAATTCACCCTCCATCCTCTGGCCAACACAAGCGGATATTGACTGCCACAGATTATTTCACTAAGTGGATTGAAGCCATTCCTACCAGACAAGCCACTGATTCAGTCATTATCCCTTTCATAGAAAACAACCTTTTATCTAGATTTGGATGCCCACATAAAATACTTACTAATAATGCAGCAACATTTAAATCTAAGAATATGATTTCCTTTTGTCACAAGTACCATATTACCCTAGGCCACTCTACTGCTTATTACCCTCAGGGTAATGGCCTAGCTGAATCTTCAAATAAAAGCCTTGTGAATATCATTAAAAAACTACTTGAAGAAAATAAGAAAACTTGGAATAAAAAGTTACCTATGCCTTATGGGCAGATAGACTTACTACCAAGAAGTCAATTGGAACATCTCCTTATCAGATTGTATATGGGATGGATGCAGTTTTCCCATCATCTTTAGGTGTTCCAGTAATGAATATCATTCAAGAATCACAAGTAAAGTTAAATGATATACAAAGAAGGATAAATCAGACTATTCATCTGCAACAGACAAGGGAAGAAGTCTATGAAAAATATCAAATCATTCAAGAGAAAATCAAGAAATTTTTTGATAAAAGAAGTAAAGAATATGAATTTTCCATTGGAGATAAAGTGTTAAAATGGTATTCCAGAAGAGAAGAAAAATGGAAGCATGGAAAGTTTGAATTTCTATGGAAAGGGCCCTATGAAATTTATGGATATAGGGGTAACAATTGACACAAAAATGTTCACTATGGAGATTCCAAACCCAGAAAATCTAAACTCTCACCACAGAAATCTGAAATCTACAAAGGGGTAACAATGCTTTCTTCATTAGAGATTTGGATGGAAATGATATTCAAGATGGACCAGTTAATGGTAGAATGCTCAAACACTACTATTTCTCTGAGTTAACCAATAGTTAGTCCCAATTACTTTTTACATCATTGTAAATATTCATTGAAGTTTTTTAGATTGGATTGGATATTTTCTTTTCAAAGTTGAAGCTTAGAGTGAAGGCCCTAAGCTTTGAAAAGTAAAATGTCATAAATATGAGTTTTTGTAGAAAACAGAAGATAATTACTAGATCATCAAGGTGAAAATTGAAGGCTACTAGTCTTAGAGTTCTTGACATTTCACCAGGAAATGCCATCCCCATGTGAAGCCGTTGTTAGGGTCCTATAAGTATAGGATTCATAATTTGGAATTGACTTATGATAGTCTTGTAAAATATGTACATACCTTTCTTTCTGCAAGTTGTTTTCCCATATTTTGTAAAAAAAGAAAAATATAGAAAATAAAAAAGAGGGTAAAAGTCCTAAAAGAAAGATCAAAGGACTTAGAAAAAATATAGACCCTAAAAGAAAAAATAAATAAAACATGAAAGTGAGCAAATCCAAATGCCACTACTTTTTACTTTGTTACTGATGATTATGGCAGAGTGTTAATAAATGCCATAATCCATGATGAGTTGAACTGCTTAAACTTGACTTGTCATGATTTCAATTTTATTGTTGTAGAATAGTGAGTAAAGATTAGTCAGACAATTTAATCCTGACTAATTAGTAGATAGATAGAGAATAAAGAGGAGCTCATCAGTTTAATCTGAGCCCTTAGATGATATAAGGTAGATTTAGATAGTTTTTATGCTTTCAAAAGAATAAAATGTTTCAAGGTAGCAAGCTCAAATGCACGTGCGAACTGGAAGAAAAAAATGTTAGATTAAAGTTGGGTAGGTAGAAAGAAGTGGGAAAAGCATGTAAATATTCATCACCAGGCATATAATCACTAATTTTCCCTCCCCTATAGTTATTCTACATTCTAGATTTTTAGTCAAAGAGGCTCAGAGCATTTCTCTGACTTCTATTGGGACCGGACCCAAGGCTCAATGACTGATAAGTTAAAAGTGTTGAATTCCTATATTAAATCCATAATTATCATCATTTACCCTTCATACACTCATTACTATTCATTTTCATAAGTAAGCACATTTTTTACTTAATGAAATATGAAATTCCCCATTTGACTAACTCCATCATACATAGCATAAAAACCGTCAAAAAGATTATATCCTAAGTAAAAGTGATGACATTATGAATGATAAAGCCTTGCTTTAAGATTTCATTTTTCTTAGTTATATTAGTGTATTTTTGATGTATTACATTGTCCCTTGTCATATAAAATTCTAATTTATATATTAAATCCCTAAAAATGACCTTTTCCTATTAATATAATTATTTTTATATTAATACCCTTTAAACCCACTATTATAAGCTTTTATGTCAAAGTAATTATCCACATGTGGAAATAAAAAGCCCCAATTACAACCCCTTTGGCATAAAATTAGCAATATGTAAATATCCCGACCCCCTATAGTTATTAAGCCCCCATGGTTTAATAAACTATATAATACTTTGTAAATAAATTTTTCTATCCCCGCATTAAACGAATAACCCAAGGTTTATTTGCAAAAGAACTAAAGCTTATACCATGTTTCGCATTGGCTTCCCTTTGTATTTTCAGCTATTATATTAGCCTCACACTATACATAGTTTAACCCAAGTTAAAACCCACTTAACCTGTCTCACACACCCCGACATACATATAAACCTTTGTTATCATACAATATAGCCTCACTTATATACCTAACCCTTTATTTTTCACATAATAACTTTGGTTAAAATTTATATTATACAAAGGTTTTTATAACATTTTCCATCCGCCACCACATACATAGACCCCAGTCCCACCACCATTTAGACCGCAACTTTCCTTTTAATCCCGACCGTTCGCTCCGATCATCCAGATCCAACGTCTGACGACAAGTTTCGCGCTCGAAACATAAATGATGACCCCAAGACAAAAGCAACGCGAAATAGGCTGTTTTAATGAATCCGCCTCCCATGACGTGGCAGGTTTTTATTGGATCACTCTCGTTTCAATAGAAACTACTTACCACCATAACTCAACGCGAAAACTGCTGACGGTTCCGCATCCAAACCACTCCCACCTTTTTGATAAGATCTGCATTGAATGCATTAATGATAATTAAAAATCAAAGGTTAAAACCTTTATTATAAAAATTTATATGCATTATTTGTGTATTCATCCATGCCCGACTATTATTTGAGCCTCCGATTGTGTTTTAAACCTTTCATTCCCATTTCAAGACTATTTTCATCGCAGATTTCCAGATTCAAGACTAGAATACACTTGTTCTGCTCCAACAAATCGAAATAAAGCTCAAATTCAACCCCAAAAGTATTCAAAAGCCCTTTTGATAGTCAAAATACCTGCAAAAAAGGTATTTTTACCAAATCAAACCTGCAATTTCAAAATTTTTAGCCTTCTGTGAACAAATTGAACTTTAAATTAAGATTTTATCCATAAAGATTGCCCGAAAATGCTTAAAAACAGAGAAAACCCTCGCAAAATTTCTCCAGAAATTATAATTGTCTGAAAAGCTTCTTTTAAAGCCAAATTCCTCATCTAAATATTCTTAAAAGATAAATTCCACAGTTAAAAAAGGTTTTAAAACCTATAGATTACCTAAAAAGTCTCTTTTGTGGTCCTAGTCATTCAGAAAACCCTTGTTTTCTGTCTTAAACCAGTTTTACCCATCCCAGATTCCTAATTGAGCACTGAAGCACCCACTGTCATCATCTTTGCCTATTATATTGCTCAATTAATCTTTGTTTTAAGAAAATTCAACTATTGCAAACTGTTTAAACTTGCTTCAGTTATTTAAAAATGACCAAGAAACAAATGACACCTAAAGATGGAGGCTCTAGGCCTGTTAAACTTGGAGGATCCAAACCTCCTAAGTTTGAAGTAGCAAAAGCCCTAAAATCCACTCTCGCATTCAATGCAAAAACCACTGTGTATGTCAATCCCCTTCAGCCACCAGTACCTAATGAAGAAATCATCCCCTTGACTGATTTGGATTATAAAATTGCAGACCCTATAGTAGAATTCAACCTATTAGAGGTTCATAATTGGTGTTATGAGAAATTCCTAGATAAAGATGACATGCTTATCTGGGAGACAAATTTACCCAAATATGTAGTCCCATTAACACACCCTGGTCAAGAACTGATAAGATTGTGCCAAAAGTACTATGTTCCATACCAAAGAGAAATTGTAAATGCTGATAGGGAGATTCTATTTTCTATCACTGCAGAGTCTATAAATGAAATGTTGCAACTACAGTTTGACCCTAAGGCAGTCCACCTATCCATTAAAGCATTAAATCAATTATATTTGGGATTAGATTTCCCTAAGAGATTTATGATTTTCCAGAACTTATATGCCATCTCATGTGGAAATTCCAAAGCTAAATCCTCCTTACTCCACTTCCAAATTTCCTGAAGGGTCCAGACATGTGATATCAATGCTTTCTTTCATTCTAGGATACTTCACATATGAATTTAATGATGAATCCATCCTTGGTTTTCTATATACTTTATCTCCTGGTCAGCCTCTTGAAATAATATTTGACTACGCCAAATTTATAGCTGATAGTATCCACTATCAATTGACCAAAATACCCACTGAAGGGGTGTTCAGATATTCATCATAATTATTTCCCTTGTTCTTGTATTTTCAATGTGACAAGTTTCCAGTGGCATTAGAAAAAATGAATTTAGAGGGCCATCCTCTATCCATTGTTTTCTGGACCACTTTATTGAGGAAAGAAAGCAGTGAGTTCTGTTTTACAGAATTTTCAGATCTATTTCTCCAACCAGAAATGAGTTTACTGTACAAGGTAGATCAGCCCAGGATAAATGAAGAAATGAAGAAAATATTGCAGTTAGCAGAATAGTGCAAAATGGGAGATTAGTTTTTATATGAGAAGCACACAAAATTGATAATTTTTGGATCTAATATCCAACCTTAAAAATTACCCAAGTATTTGACTATCAGAGTCTTTGCTTTAGAATATTTAAGACAGGTTTTGAATTCCGATGCCATCAATTTTATGGCTTCCAAAAATAAAACCCAATTCAAATTAAAGAACCAGATTGGTCCTTTCATTGTGAATAATAGAGATGCTGATAAGGAGATAGAAAAAATATTGTTAGAGCTAAAATTTTAGGTAAGTTTCCCTTGGATTTATGACCCCCAAGGTCTTCTAAGCAATATAAGGGGTAAATGTAAACTACCTCCTTTCATACATGAATCTAAGCCAAATATTGAAAAATATGCAAATCAGACAAAATGGAGAGAAAACACTTTGATAGATACAACTGCCAATGAACAACCAACAGGAAAAATGGATACCACACTTGCCATGGTAACTTCAAAATAGCCAGAATCTTCAAATAAAAGAAGCAGAGATGATGGAGCATACATATAAGAGACTACTACAAAGACTAAATTCAAGCTCATCTACAACAAAAGGCCCAAGCTCACTACTATTGAAAAAGAAAAAGTTATTGATGTTGAAGATAAAAATGAGCTTGAGGTAAATAATGATGAGGCTACAGTAATAATAAATGAAACTCTTGTAGACATACAGAAAGATCAAACAATAGGTGAACAGGATACCCAGATGATTTAAAGACAGAAAAACATGGAGGCTTATTCCTCACAGACAGTGGAAGAAAAAGACCTAGACATCAAAGAAAGGTACAAACTGATCAAACAAAATAATGAAGAGATCAAAAGTGAGATTTATTCTAAATTTCTTAAACAGAAGCCAGGAAATTAGAACAGGTTACTTACAACATTTGACTACTCCACAAATAAAATGATCATGTCATATCTACAACCAACTACTTCAACACCTAAGACAGTGGCAGTCTACAAAAAGGTTGAGTTTGAAGTAGATACATAAATGTGCATGAATTAGACCAAATAGAATTCCACAGTCATAGCTTTGAGATGTTATATTCTACTATGGTAACAAAGGCTATGAGTTGTAAAAAATTACAGAATACCATTATTAACATATAGGATCAAATGAAGCTGGACAAAGGCTCCTTGTATGCTAAATATCTAAGGATTAAAGCCTTAGAAGACTTAGTTTTGTAGGTGGGAGTTGATCCTTCAGATGTTCCAGCAGCAGAGATATTAATTAAAAATAAAAATGAAGACATTTCAGCTTTGAGGAAATAGCTGAAGCTTCCTCAAAGTGAACACCCTCAAAATAAAAGAACAGACAGAAAAAGAAGACATGATGCAGTTGATTATCAAACTAACTGCTCAAATCAAAGAAATGGAAACACAATTGGATCAACTTATGAAAGAGAAAGAAACTGTCAAAGAAACTGAAGCTCCAATTATCCCCTCAGTCATACTAGTAATTACTATAGTTGTGGCCTCTACATTTGGAGAAAAATTAGCACCTAATGTGCCATTGGCAATTGCAGTGCCAGTGCATTCAACTACAACATCAACAACAGATTATTCAACCACACAGGTACATCACACAGATGATGCAGGGCAGATGGTAAAAGCTATGGAGGAATTTTCACTAAAAAATAATGAAATTAATAGTTTGAAAAAGATGATTCAAAATATGGAAGTCTCCAACAAAGCAACCTTAATAAATGCTAACAATTATGAGCAAAGGGCCAAGAGACTTGAAGAACAAATCAAAAGCCTTTAAAAAGACTTGAGTTTCACTACACAAATTTATTACATAAGAAATTGCCTATGGACCAATATAATTGAGGCTATACATCTTTAGTGGCCATCAATCCAGATCATATATGAAAAAAGAGACCTACTTCTAGAAGCTCAAGTTGAAATCCAAAAAGAAGAAGAAGAATTGGCAGACAAACCAGCACAAGCTTTGAAGCTTATCACTTTCTTGAATGGTAAAAATAGAGTAGAGTTAGAAGAATTGTAGATACAAGATAGGACAGAGACCATTTTGCATATCAAGAAGGTTCTGGCAAAGAGAAATCTAATGAACACTTTAGAGGAAAAGTGTCATGTTATGAATATTTCAATAACCAAGTTCTTCACAAAATACACTATGCTAAGACAAGCTGGTATTCTAGATATTCATGTCTTCAATGAGAAGTTGATGAACCAAAAAGAGTATGACAAGAAGATAAGGGATTATGCAAAAGAACAAGTAAACAAGCCATTGCCATAGGGATGTCCCACAGGAAAGGTTATTCTTCAATATATTGAAGACTTGCTTTTTCTTCAAAATGAAATCAAGCATCTGTTTGTCTTCAAACCAAAATTTTCCAAGTATACAGATGCTAATGAGAACTTCAGGAAGCTCAAGAATGTAAAAATACTAAGTGTAGAACAATGATAGGCTTTTACAGACTTGATATAGCAGTGAAAAAGGCAAAACAGTGAAGAAAACCACTTCATAAACAGTCAATCAGAAAATGTAATAAATAAAACAGTCAACTGATTTTTTTTACTACTGGCAGTGTTCTTTTTATAGTAGTAAAAGAGTAAATAAACAGAGTCAAAGTGTATCAGGATGAAAGTACAGCATCAAAGTGTACCAGGAAGAAGAGTGTCAGTCAAAACAACTCCAATAAAGATATTTTCCAATTTGCCAGCAAGCAGGACAACTAGCCAGTAAAGGCTCCTTGATTAGTTTAAGTTGTTCTATATTTTTTGGATAAGAGGACAGCTTGCTAAACTGTTAAGCAATTGTCCCTCTTTATATGTAAAGAAATTTTATATTTCCTAGAGTTATTCCTAGATCTCTCTAGGATATTTTGTAAACAATATTTTGTATAAATACTTCAGTCTTTGAAGTGTTTTAGTGTGGAATAAAATTGCTAATATTACTATAGAATTTTGCTGATACATTGGAGGCTTTCATGTGTTGAATTCAAAGTAGCAGACTGGACAAAGCTTAAGTGGCATCATAATTCAGGATTCATGTGATAATTTTAAGAGTGAAGTATATTTCTTCTTGTCATTGTTTCTTTTCTAAGTTTCATGCAATTCATTATGTGTTTGATCTATCTTAATGTGTAACTAGGAATATTACTACAGGACTAGCCTTTTGCTCCCTGTTTTTAACTAAGTTACCATTTAAACGTTTTCTACTGATTTCCAGTGTTAGGAATCCTTCATTGCTCCTACTCCCGTTTGACCTCTGCCTCCTCCTTCCATTTTCCGGATCAAAGGATCCTTCATTGCCCTTTATCCCGATCATACCATTTCATCAAAAACCTTTCCCCAAATCTCTGAGGGTTATCTATCTTGCCCTAAATAAATTTGTACCCCTTTGGCCTTGCCTTCTAGTACTGCTATCTAGACTTAGACTCCATAGCCCAATGGACAAGTAGATCTCTCTTTAGTTTAATCCTAAGTGATTTTTACCCACCAAAACCTTTAAAAACAAAACAAATTTTTCTATCATAACTAGCCTAAAAACATAAATAAAAAAAATGATAAATCTTAAAGAGAGATCCCTCTCTGAATTCTAGAAAGGCTAGATCCTAGAATTTGAAGTAGGTTTCTGGTTACCTCAGACTATTTCTTTCTTTAACCTGGATAAATTACTGAGTGATAACATAATGGCGACCATACTGGGGAATTAACCAATCTCCAGTTTTAAATTTAGTCTTAAAGGAAGATCTTTCATTTATATTTTTACTTTAAGATTATTTTTAAAGGTTGTGGGTATTCATAAACAGTCATTCTGGTTTCTAGGAAAACCTACTATACCAGGTCTAAACCAGATCCTAAGCCTGCAATTATAGTAGATAACCCAGAACAGATTGGGAAAAATAAAAAACAAATTGTCAATTTAGAAACTGAAGTACCATTACAAAAAGCTAATTCTTTACACAAAGAGTTAGTGAGCTTCACTGATATAGATTTTGATTTCAAATTTGAACAATCATTGTTTAAAAATAAATTTGAAACTAATTTAAAAGATACTATAATAGATCCTGTTTTTACTTCATTTTTGAATGAAAAACAGAATATTATTTCAACAAAAAGAAAATAAGATAAATCTGAATCTCAAAGTCAAGTAGAAAGGATTAATGTTACACTGATTAAAGACATTGATGAAGCTATTAAATTAGCCCATTTATTATCTTACATCAAGCCTCCAGTTTCTCAATTGCACACAACAATAATTCCAACAGCAGATTCAACTTTGTATGCTGTCACCTCATTTTTAGATTCCATTGCAAGTTCATCCACAGAAAAATTTAGTCCTAAGTTTCCTTTGTAGCCTAGGATATTATTCCCATCATCCACTCAATCCAATGCATCCACTTGTTTTATAATCACTACATATTTATTTCCAAGTATTTCCATATATATACCAGCCTCTTTTCCAAGTTCTTCAAGTACAGCTTTCAGCACATCAGCTACCATATCCAGCACTGCTCCTATCATCAATGTTATACCTCCCAGTTCAACATTTGATTTGAATATCTTGTAATGTCCGCATAATCCAAAGAATTTGCGTGCAACATGATGCGGCAACCACATATTCTGATTCTACTGCAGATAAGGCAATATAACTTTGTTTCTTGCTGAACCAAGATACTAATTGAGGCCCCATATAGAATGCACCACCACTAGTGCTTTTTCGATCATCAACATTTCTAGCCCAATCCGCATCTGTGTAAGCATGAAGAGTAAGATAAACATTCTTTGGATACCATAGACCAAAGTCCTGAGTCCCTTGTAGATATTTGAATATTCTTTTTACAGCCTGAAGATGAGACTCTTTTGGATTATCTTGGAATCGTCCAACAATCCCAACTGCATGTAGACTTGTCAGGTCTTGTCTCGGTTAGATAAAGCAAACTTCCAATCATGGATCTATAATATGGTTGATTCACCATGGGAGAATCATCATGAGAACTGAGGTTACATCCAATTACCATTGGAGTACTCACAGGTTTGTAGTCTTCCATCCCATACTTCTTCAGAATTTGTTTAAGATATTTTTTTTGTGATAGAAATATGCCATATGTTACTTGTTGCACTTGTAAGCCAAGAAAATATGTTAGCTCCCCAAGTAATGACATTTCAAATTCTTTCTACATAATAGATGCAAATTTCTGACTCATGGAATCTTCATTACTTCCAAAAATGATGTCATCAACATACACAATAATAATCAATAGTTTATCATTTTCAATTTTTGTGTATAAGTTACTGTCAGCAGATCCCTTTATGAAACCTTGTTGTTGAAGATGTTTTTCAAGATGATAGTACCATGCCTGAGGAGTCTGTTTGAGACCATATAAAGCCTTTTTGAGTTTACAAACAAGTTTTTCATCATTTCCCAGAATGAATCCTTCTGGTTGTTCTATATAAACTTCTTCTTCTAGATCACCATTAAGGAAAGAAGATTTTACATCCATTTGATAAACTTTGAACTTTTGAAAACTTGAAAAAGCAAGAAACATTCTTATGGCTTCAAGTCTCGCTACAGGAGAAAATGTTTCTTCAAAGTCTATACCTTCTTGTTGAGCATACCCTTTACAAACATGTATAGCTTTGTTTCTAATAATACCTCCATTTTCATTTAAATTTTTTTGGAATATCCATTTTGTTCCAATATCATTTTTACCATGAGGTCTTGGAACCAATTCCCAAGTATGATTCTTTTCAATCTGATCAAGTTCTTCATTCATGGCTTGAATCCAACATTCATCTTTACTAGCTTGATTTACATTCTGTGGTTCAATAGTGGATAAAAATGCTAGATAACTAGGGGATCCTACAAGAATTCTTCTTGTTTAGACACCTGATCCCTTTTCTCCTAGAATTTGAGATTATGGATGATACTTTTGAACATACCAGGATGGAGATTTTTCAGATATATCTTCTTCTGGTGTTTCATGGGGTTCTCCTTCTATATTGTTGCTATTTGATGATGGAAAACATACATCATTATCATCTTCATTTGTTGTTGTTATTGCCCTTTTAGGAGCTGTGAGAGACTCATCAATTACAACATAAATACATTAAACAATCTTCTGAAGTCTTTTATTGTAGCATTTATATGCTTTACTTATAGAAGAGTAACGAAGACATAATCCTCCATCTTCTCTAGGCTCAAACTTACCAAGTTTTTCATCATTTTTCTTGATAAAAAATTTGCTTACAAAAACTCTAAAATGATTTACAGTGGGAAGATTACCATACCAGAGCTCGTAAGGATTTTTATCACTGTTCACACGAACATGAGCCTTGTTAAGAATATTTACTGCAGTATGTGTTTCTCCTCCCCAAAAGGTATCGGGAATTCTAGATTCATAAAGAATAACATGGACCGTCTGTTGAACTGTTATATTCATTCTTTTTTCCAAACCATTTTTTTGTGGGGTTCCAGCTACATAAAAGTGTCTTTTTATGCCATGATGTTCACAAAAATACAGGAATTCATTTGATATATATTCTCCTCCTCGGTCAGATCTAAGACATTTGATTTTTAGATCTAATTCATTTTCAACCAAAGATTTGAAGATCTTAAGTTTTTCAAATGCTTCATCTTTATGTTTTAGTAACCCGATCCAACACATTCTAGAGAAGTCATCAATAATAAAATATAGTATTGTTCTCCACGAGGTGACTTTTTCCTTACAGGACCACATAGATCAGTATGAATAAGTTCAAGAGGCTTACTTGCTGATCCTTCTTTAGTGTTGAATTTCACCCTGGTTTGCTTACCAAATTGGCATGATTCACATATGGTACTTTCAGGCAGAGTGATGTTGGGTAGATCACAAACAACTTTGAGTTTGCTAGATTTTCTTGTTTGAGAGAAGCTCAAATGTCCCAATATTTTGTGCCATAACCAATTTTCTAAAGATTTACCTAAGTAGCATTGCTCTTGGCCACCTTTCAATACATACAGATTGCTTGGTGTTCTAGTTCCTTTTATTAATGTTTTCCTGTGTCAAGTTTACGTACTACACATTCTTTTGAACTAAAGACAACTTCATTTCCTTGATCACACATTTGAATTACACTCAACAGGTTATGTTTTAATCCATCCACATACATAACATTGTTAGCTTTCACCTTTTCTTTTAGAAAAATTGAACCTTTTCCTTTAATGACAGGAGGAGAGTCATTTCCAACGGTAACATTCTTTTCCTTCTCTAGAGAATTGTATGAAAGGAGTTTATTTTTATCACCTGTCATGTGTTTTGAGCATCCGCTGTCAATGTACCATTGATTTTCTTCCCCTTCTGCAAATAAATCTATGCCACAATTTTCAACCTGTAAGTCCTTATTTCTCCATACCATGGAATTTGAATTTATATGCTCTTTTAGCTAAAGTTTGCTCCTACATTCAGATTCTCCATGTCCAAAGTTATTTCAATAAGAACATTCAATTTCATTTTGAAGAGGAGAAAATTTGTTATGAGTATTCTTCTTTATTCCAGTCTCATTTCTTTGCTTTCTTTCTTCTCTAGTCATGATGGTTTTGTATGCAACACATTGAGTAGCTTTATGACCAAAATGATGACATGAGAAACATTGTCCATTAAAGAAAAAATATCTGCGATCATGAAACCTTCTATTTATGTTTACTTGCTGATAGATATTTCTATTATTTTCCTTCCTCGAATTTAAGTGGTCATGCTTTAACAGGGTGGTCTCTTTGTTCTTTTTCTGAGTGACAAAATGTTGTTGGCTGACTTTAGCTACATTTAGATAGCTTGGTGCTGAAGACTGAGAGGATTCTCCAATATATCCAAGACCTGTCTATACAAGAGGAGAGCGTTGTATCTTGATAATTTCATCTAAGGTTTCAGATCCTTTAGCAAATCTAAGATTTAAAGTTTTCAATTTCTCAATTTCCTTTCTTAGACTTACTATTTCACATTCTAATTCCTCATTGTGCTTCTCTTTTTCTATAAGCTGATTCTTTAGAGTATCTATGGCAATTTTTTTTTCTTCCAAACATATTTTGAGATGATTTATTTCTTCAAGAAAATCATTTTCTTCTAATGAATCCATAAAAGTATCTTTAACCTCACTAGAGTCTTTTTCATAAGCCATGAGGAGTCTAATATCTTGATCAAATTCTCCTTCTTCACTATTTGATAGACCATCACTATCTTCATGAGTATAATATCTTTTTCTATTGATAAACTATTTCTTATTTCCTTTTTCCACTTCATTTCCCTTTTCATAGTTATCTTTATGGGGAAATTTAGCAGCATAATGACCAACTCTTCCACAAGAAAAAAATTTAAAGGAAGCTTACCTCTGAACCTTCCAGTGCCAAGTTGTAGCTTCTTTACAAAATTTATCTCATCTTCTTCTGAAACATACCTTGGTCCTTCTTGTTCTTCTACTTCCTTTCCTTTTGCAGCAGCTCTAAAGACAACTTCTTTGACTTCAGATGGACCTCCTTTCCTCATTTCACATGTAGTCAAAATCCCATGAAGTTGAACAACAGTAAGAGTTTGTAGATATTTCTTCTCTTCAATAGCAGACACTTTTGACTCAAATTTGGGAGTTAGAGATCTTGAAACCTTTTCTACTAGAGTAGTGTCAGTTATGGTTTCACCCAGATTTCTCATAAGATTTACAATATCATCCAGGCGTAAAACGAAACTAGCAATTATTTCCTCATTATGCATTCTGAGTTTTTCATGTTGAATTCTGAGAGTTTGGAGTTTAGCACTTTTTTCCTTGGCATCACCTTCATAGGTCAGAATTATTTTGTCCCATATCACCTTTGTTGTATTCAACTACATGACTTTGACAAATTCTGATTCACTCAAACTTCCCAATAATGCATTGACTGCCTATGCATTGGTTTCATAGTTCTTTCTTGCAACTGGATCTATTGGAACTGAAGCTGCATATTGATAACCTCCTTCAACTATAGTGTAGAAATTATATAACTAATGCGTTATACATCTGATATTCTCCTGATCACACACTATTTTAACTTCATGCACAATACAGAATCTCTTCTACCATTGATCATTACTTGCGGAAATAAAATCAATTGCATGCACACATTGAAACCATAAAAATTCACACACATGAACACAGTGTTTTTAATGGGAAAGCTTAAAGTTGAAAAAATACAACTATCTGTATATAATATATGTCATAGAGATCATGTAACAATCATCATACAAAGCTTCTCACAAGCTCTCAGTACAATCTCCAATTGCTACACACTAATCAGGTCTGATCTAGCAAATCCCATGCACCAATCTCTGCCACCTGCTAGCCTGCCTCTGCTGCACAATCACTGCTGAAGAATGGCTCTGAATGAAATCGAATTGATCCAGCCTTGATCACGCAATCCTCATTGGCATCTCCAACCATTGTGTGTTGCAAATCATGCAACACTATAGTCACAACTGATAGTCACACTGCTCTTTCACCTACCTCTTCACTGGTCTCCACTGAAACTGTCCATGCACTGTAGTTAACTGATGTATTGTTTAGTTGATTAATGAGTTAATAATTAGTGAATTAATTAATAATTAATTCACACCAATCTCACTAGTGTATCAATCAGTTAGACTAGATACAACTAGCTCAACTATGTTTAACTAAGTTAAACTGAACACAACTCCACCAACTACCTCAATAACTCCACCAAACTCTGTCACATGAGTTCTAACTGAAGTCTCCATGCAATAGCTTCACTTAACCCTCAGGAATAGTGTAATTCCTTCTGTCAGCTCCTGTGCCACATCTGTGCACTTAACTGAAGTGCTCCAAGAGAATAAGATAATGTTTATAGTCCAAATATTATTAAGAGCTAATAATATTCGACATATCTATTTTTAGATAGGAAATCTAAAAATAGATTCCGCCCAATATGACTAAAAATAGAAGTCCATATATTTTTCCAACTTGACCAACCATCCACAAATAGCATCCTGCAACTCATAGAATATGATCAACATGTCTAAAAATGGACTTGCACCAAAAATAGTCTGCGGGCCCACTTAGTGAAGGTGACTCTTTTCACTAAGCTCATCATCTTGTTGCAATCTCAACAATCCCTCTAAAAAATATAGGGATTATATACCACCCTGATCTTGCCTCTGTGGTATTCGAATTTTCTCCTGGTGAGCGCATTCGTCAAGATATCAGCATCCTGATCCTCCGTAGGAATGTAAGAAAGTAACATGATCTTCCGCTGCACACAATCTCTGATATGATGATACCGGATGTCAATGTGTTTAGATCTATCATGAAATAATGGATTAACCTAGAGTTTGATGCAACTCTGATTATCACAATATATCACAGTAGGATCTAAGTGTGAACCGAACAACCTGACCAGGATCTTCCTCATCCATATAGCCTCGCATGCAACCAAACCTGCTTCCATGTACACAGCCTCCGCTGAACTGAGTGCCATGGATCTCTACTTCTTTTTGTACCAAGAAACTGCTGTCAACCCGATACTGAAAATCCCTCCAGATGTGCTCTTTCTATCCGTTGGTCTCCCTACCAATCTGCAGTCGTGAAGCCACACAGCTTCACCTCATCCGACTGTCTGTACCATAATCCATATCCCAATGTGCCTCTGAGATATCTCAATACATGCTTCCCCGCCTTCTAAAAGATCTTGGTAGGCTTAACCATATCTTGTGAAAGCTGGTT
Source organism: Pinus albicaulis (assembly GCA_034641835.2). NCBI lineage: Eukaryota > Viridiplantae > Streptophyta > Pinopsida > Pinales > Pinaceae > Pinus > Pinus albicaulis. Next base: position 1,456,199,067 of record CM076578.1, read on the forward strand.
AACAGCGTAGCATATGTCAGGTCGTGTATTGAATAGATACATAAGTGACCCCACCAACTGTCGGTAAACAGTGGCATCCACTACCTCTGCCGATGTAGCATCCTCTTTCCTCCATCCACCAGGAAGAGGAGTGTCGATAGGCTTGCAGCCTTGCATGTTGAACTTCTCCAGTATCTCCCGGGCATACTTGCATTGAGACACAAACAATCCATCACTGCACTACCAAATTTCCAATCCCAGGAAATAATGAAGGAGGCCCAAGTCCTTCATTTCAAACTCCTTTGCAAGATCAGCCTTGCATGAGTGTATCAATAGTTCATCACCTGTCATTATCAAATCATCTACATAAAGTACAATGATCAGCAACTTACCCTCCACCACAATCTGGTATAGGTTCAGATCCGCCTCACTCTTGGAGAATCCAAGTCCAGTGAAATAACTGTCTATTCATGTGTACCAAGCACAAGGTGCTTGTTTCAACCCATACAGTGCTCTTTTGAGCCTGCACGCATGTGACTCACTGCTGAAGATCTCGAAACCTTCGGGCTGCTGTATGTACACCTCCTCCTCAATGAATCCGTTGAGGAATACATTCTTCACATCCATCTGATGAATGTGCCATCCCATCTGCACTGAGAGAGAAAGAATCATCTGTATGGAGGAATACCTTGCGACAGGTGAAAAGGTTTCCTCATAGTTGATCCCCTCAATCTGTGAGAAGCCCCAGGCAAAAAATCTTTCCTTGTACTTCTTGACACTCCCGTCAGCTGCTTGCTTCACTTTGTAGATCCATCTCGAACCTACCACTGATTTCCCTTCCGGCCTTGGGACAATCTCCCATGCAATGTTTCTAAAAATTGAATCATACTCTTCCACCATGGCATCTACCCATGCAAGGTCCTCCATAGCTTCCTCGAAAGAGGATTGTTTTGTCACGATACACTTGCTCATCCAAGCCATGTATCCAGTATATCGGTCAGGTGACTGTCTCTGTCTGCGCTGTGATGTAGGTGCTCCTAAAATCTTCTTTGCATCAAGATTCAGTCGCTCTACTTCTGTAGTGCGCTTCTGCCCTCTGATGGTTGGTGATGCATGAGTGGTTTCTTCCACTCCATGAACCTCCTCTTATGGCTGATCCACATCCTAAGGCTCATCCTTAGGAACTAATAGCTCCTCATTTTCATGCAAGTGTGGCTCCCTCTCAAGCAAACACTTCATGGCTTTCTCCTCATGAAATTTGATATCCCATCACACAACAGTCTTTTGACTGTCTGGAAAATACACACGATAGTTGTGGGGTGTATCAGTGTACCCCAAAAATATCCCAACCTCTGTGGTTAGCTCCAGCTTCTTCCTGGCATCCTGCGTCACATGAATTTAAATAGGTGAGCCAAAAATCCTCAAATGAGAAATATCAGGCCTCTTACCAGAAAAAGCCTCCTCGGGTGTACTCATGCTAAGTACTCTGTGAGGACAACGGTTTTGCACATAAACCGCAGTATTGCATGCCTCAGCCCAGAAGTGTATGGGAAGGCCCTGATCATGCAACATCGCCCGTGCAACACCCACGATTGTTCTGTTCTTTCACTCCGTGACCCCATTCTACTGTGGGTTATGAGGCGCTATGAGCTCTCTTCGAATTCCTTCTATGCTGCAAAAGTCCTTGAATTCGCCAGAGATTAATTCAACACCATTTTCACTCCTAAGAGCCTTCACCTGCTTCCCCGACTCTTTCTCCACCAGTGCCTTGAACTCACAGAACTTTGAGAATGTCTCGCTCTTCTTTTGCATGAAGAAGATCCAGCACGTCTGAGAAAAGTCATCAACAAAGATCACATAATACCTGTGCTTTGCTGTCGAAGATACTGAGAAAGGTCCACACACATCTGTGTGAATTCTCTCAAGGATCATCATGGTGTGACTATCCTTCTCGTGAAAGGTGGCTTTCACAAATTTTCCCAAAGTACATCCCTTGCACTGATTTGACTGCGCAAGTGTACCTTTGGAAGCCCGGTAGAAATTTGCTGCAAATTTTTCAAAGCACCATGGTGAAGATGGCCCAATCTCCTATGTCATAGCTCACCCTCATCCTGGCTCACCACTCCTTCTACCTTGCCTACCATTGCTGCGTAGCCATCTACCTGCAACTGATAAAGGTTTTTAACTCGAACCTCTATCCTCTGGGTTCACCAGTTGCCTTACTGCGCAGGAAATCCTTTCCCTCGCTAAAGACAACATCATATCTCTTGTCTTCCAACATCGCCATAGAGATAAGATTCTTCTTCAATCCTTGAACATGCATGACTTCCTTCAATACGAAGGTTTTACCAAACTCCCTCTCAAAGGAAATGGTCCTGATACTGGTCGCACTGTATCTACCATCATCGCCCATCTTGATGTGCACTCCAAGATATTTCTCATCCAGATCAGTAAAAAGATCTTTGTCTCCGGTCATGTGGAAAGATGCACTACTGTCAAGAAACCACACTGAACCCATCATACTTGAGACCAAGCATGCGATCAGTGAAAAATCCAGCTCAAAATGCAAGGCTAAGGCCTCTCCAGCTTCAGATACATTATCCTGCTTATTTTTCTTCTTCTGTGGACAATTAGTGGCGTAATGTCCGTGTTGGTGACAACGAAAGCACTTCACCTTGAACATGTCCTGCTTCTTGCCTTTCGCACCGGATTGAGAATTCTTCTTCTTGCTCTTCCCCTTCCTTGCTTTGGCAGCCAAAGCGCAATTTTCTTCATCTACATTCTTTGATGAAGATCCATCCCTGGTACTTCGCCTTATCTCCTCCTGCACAAGATCCGACCAAAGTCGCTCCCATCCTGGCAGTTTCTCCCGACCATTGACAGAGTCCTGATAGGAATGCCAACTCTTCAAAAGCCTAAGGAGAGCCAAGCTCACCAAGTCCTCATCATTTATAGTAACCCCCACACTTCCCAGCTCATCCTTGCATTGGACAAACTTCGTGAGGTACTTGGGTATACTGTCGCCTTTCTTCATTTTTATATTCCTGAGTTTATCCTTGAGCGCCAACTTCCTCTGGTCGCTCTTGCTTTGGAACAAGTCTGTCAATTCTTTCCACATCAAGAATGGAGAAGCTTTACCATGAAGGCTGGAAATTATGTGATCCTTCACACCTTCCAATAGAATCCTTCGACATTTTGCTGTCTTCTTTTGCCATGCGTCAAGTGCGGTAGCATCGCTAGAAGCAGGCTTTGGAATTTCTGTATCGATGAACTCCTTCAACCCATTATCCTCCAGAACTGCTTCCATCCTATCCTTCCATGCAATATAATTCAAGCTACCCTCAAGGGCATACTCCAATCGCAATCTGTTGAAAGACATCTCAACTTTGACACCAAGAAAACACTGCTGCAAATTTGAATTCCACCAGCACGAAACTCAACCGCTTTAATGCTTTGCAATTTCTCCAATGATCAATGTCACTCTGATACCATGTAGAAATTATATAACTAATGCGTTATACATCCGAGATTCTCCTGATCACACACTATTTTAAATTCATGCACAATACAAAATCTCTTCTACCGTTGATCATTACTTGCAGAAATAAAATCAATTGCATGCACACATTGAAACCATAAAAATTCACACATATGAACATAGTGTTTTTAACGGGAAAGCTTAAAGCTGAAAAGCCTAACTATCTGTATATAATATATGTCATAGAGATCATGTAACAATCATCATACAAAGCTTCTCACAAGCTCTCAGTACAATCTCCAATTGCTACACACTAATCAGGTCCGATCTAGCAAATCCCATGCACCGATCTCTGCCACCTGCTAGCCTGCCTCTACTGCGCAATCCCTGCTGAAGAATGGATCTGAATGAACTCAAATTGGTATAGCCTTTCTCACGCAATCCTCATTGACATCTCCAACCACCGTGTGTTGCAATTCATGCAACACTATAGTTACAACTGATAGTCAACCTGCTCTTTCACCTACCTCTCCACTGGTCTCCACTGAAATTGTCCATGCACTGTAGTTAACTGATGTATTCTTCAGTTGATTAATGAGTTAATATTTAGTGAATTAATTAATAATTAATTCACACCACTCTCACCAGTGTATCAATCAGTTAGACTAGATACAACTAGCTCAACTGTGTCTAACTGAGTTAAACTGAACACAACTCCACCAACTACTTCGATAACTCACCAAACTACTTGTCACATGAAGAGTTATAAGCTGAAGTCTCATGAAATAGCTTCACTTAACCCTCGGGGAATAGCATAATTCTTCTGTCATCTCATGTGCCACATCTGTGCATGGCGAAGTGCTCAAGAGAATAAGATAATGTTTATAGTCCAAATATTATTAAGAGCTAATAATATTAAACATATCTATTTTTAGACTAGCAATCTAAAAATAGATTACGCTAATATGTCTAAAAATAGAAGTCCATATATTTTTCAGCAAACCAACCATCCACAAATAGCATCCTGCAACTCATAGAATATGATCGACATGTCTAAAAATAGACATAGTCTAAAAATAGACTTGCGCCAAAAATAGCCTATGGGCCCACTTAGTGAAGGTGACTCTTTTCACTAAGCTCATCATCTTGTTGCAATCTCAACATATAGCCCATACATCTGCTCCAAGAGATTGAAGATAGGATCTTTTCCTTGCCTTCCAAAAGATTAAATTGTTTCCGTTGAAGAGAGGAGGCCTGATATATGTTGTCCCATCTTGATTGCTCATCTTACCTGATCTTCCTTCTAGCAATTAAGCTTCTTCAGAAGGACCTTATATGAAACCAATTGTTGGGATAAATACTGAGAGGGGGTTGAATTAGTATTTATAACTTATTGAAAACTTTTACTTTTTCCTTAATGATTTCTGTACGCAACTTTAATGAACCCAACTAGCGTATACACATGGATATCCTTAAGCAAACATGCATATGACCAGAGATATTATTATGCAGATAATTCTTTACTTAAATCAATGCATCATTCATCCATCAGATGCTTAGTAAGAAGTAAGCATGTGCAGTAAGAACATAATGAATCATCACACATAAGAAATACACATGAACACCAGGATTTTAAGGTGGAAACCCAATTCGGGAGAAAACCGCTGTTGTTTTTGTCTCTGTCTGCAATATTTATTATATGGAAAATTTCTTAAATTATTGTACTAATGCATACTCATATCAGTACGCAGGCATCTACCTACAGAAGGCTACAACCTTCTCTCGTTCTCCAGCTGCTACTGGAAGGGAGCTCCAACCCCTTGATCTCGTTTACTAGCCACTACTGGAAGGGAGATTCAACCCCCTGATCTTAACACCAACTTATACTGGTAGAAAGCTTCTACTTCCATACTGAAGGCTTCAACCCTTAGAACCACTATAGACCATGTTTCATCAATTTTCAAACTGGATCCCACAGCTTCAACACAACTCAGCATTAAGATCAAAACTTCACCCAAACATCAATCATAACAGTGAGATCATTGTAACCAGAACACAATATTATACCTAGATATTAGAATCAACATGAAAAACCAATCTCAAACCTAATCATTCATTATCTTGAAATGTATATGCTACTTCACTTTATTGAAATCGCGTGTATATGCACTTTCCTTCACACCAACCTGCGTATAGATCTAAGAATACTGAATTTATAGTATATGATCAATATTAGAACTAGATCTAAAGTTTTCACTCAAATATCTTTTCAGTAATGCAGAATCCTTATTCATTCAGTCATTATTAAACATATTTACTCCCTCATTGATCATATTTTTACATATTCAACTTAGCAGCATATGCAGTATTCAAAAAATATAGATCTACATGAGGACTTCATCAACAAACAAAAGAAATACAACATCATTAAATAGATAACCACTTCAGAAATCTTCAGAAAACCCTTACTTCCATACGTGCTTTGGCTGAGACAAAGCGACGTATATACGCGCTTTCACTGAGACAAACTAGCGTATAGATCTGTAAATATTTAATTTTGCAGAATGTTTTAGATCTATAGACTTACCCATATTTCTTCACTTCACTTCATCAAACATGCACCGGGTCACAGATCTAATCATCTCTTCAATAGATTAAGTACATAGTTATTTCAGGTTTAGAGATCCTGATCCATCATTGTATCCAAGGGTGCATCATAGATTCATATCTACCAATAAAATAGAGTTCATCCCATGCAAATATACTTCAGAGAGAAGTATTCAGTAACAACCCTTATACATGCATGCCCTTGCACTATGATATTTTTTTCCTTATATAGATTTAGCCTTTACCAATAACATGTGCCAAAACCACACAACTGCCAATGGTATTCTTGGACGAGATCAAATAGATGACAAAATTCTCAATACTATGGGCTAATCCATGGTAATGTCCCTTGGTATCATAATTTTAGAGTGCAAAAGGCATACGCGACTTTGATTCTTTGTACCCGCGTGTATATGTGACTTTTCTTCATAAAATTTGTGTATATAATAATTCTGGATGTATACGCAGATTGCATGTATACCAAGTAGCGTATACATTTCCTTCATACGCGGGTTGCCTTCATCAAACCTGCGTATACATTGAGAAATATTTCCTGTTTCATTTTTCTGGCATTGACTGGAATTCCTTTCTTTGTCACATCTGAACTGACTTGTAGAAACATCATTTTTACATATTTAAAAAATAGGTTGTTATCAAAAGGTCACTCATCAAGTAGGTTTCCATCAAGGAAAACTTCAACAAGTAGGTTGCCATCAGAGACAACATATTGCATCATATTTCCAAATGGATTGAATGTTCAATTCTTCATTTTTTTTGTTATGAATCCATTAGGTAATGAAAAAGTCTTCATGTTGTTTTCTTCATGTTGGTGAGCAATAGTGGGGACAGTTTTGCAACAAGCTCTTATGACACCTAGAAAGACTCAAAATCATATGAAATTAAATTTCTTAATAGAATATTGGATGAAAATATCTAGTGTCATTATCATTGCCTTCAAGAATCACTCGGTCATAAATTGAACTCCTTTATTCTCCCAGGACCTACAAAAACGAGCGTATACCTGCAATAAAACATGAAATCATGGAAGAAGAGAGGTGATTGGGCTCTCCTAATCCAAAACATATGAAAAAAATAACAAGTAGTTACACTGTAAAACAAATCCACAGAAAAAAATAAACAAAGCAAAATTAATTTGTTACCCGCAGGGGAGTGGTGGTCAACTATACTAAGCAACAGTATTTTAATCATAACTAATTTGTTTTTCATCCGATGTGAGTGATTCAAAAGGAAAGTGAAAATGAGTTCATACGGATATCTCCAAAAGAAATATGTTTTAAAAAATCCATGAGATGATATGTCACATTTACTTATAACAACCTGCATAATAGAGTCATTTTCGATTTCCCAACTTAGACCAATAATTAATATTTTAAGCATAAATTTTTTCATTCGATGATGGATTAAAATGATTCAAATTGGATACTAAATTATATTCATTTATATATCTCCAATAGAAACAAGTTTTGTAGGCAAGAAGAATTTATGGGTCAAATATGCAACTAAACAACCAGAAAAAGCAGAGTTTTGAGAATGCTAATTTATGATAGGTAATCAGTATTTTGGTCATAAATTTCTCATACGATATCGAAATAGAGTGATTCAAATTTCCTTGTAAACTATATTCATAGGGGAATATAACATAGAAATGTTTTTGCAAGATATAGTCATTTGGACCTCGAAAAATAGACTGTCCCACCACTGTCCCTGAGCTGCCTACTAGACATCCTGTCAATATTTTGGTTATAAATTTTTCATTTAAAATCAAAATTGAGTGATTAAAATTGGGTTGGAATGTAGAAAAAAAGGGATAATTATTATAGAAACATGTTTTAAAATATTCCCTTTTAGTCCCTCAAAACATGACTGTCCCGACTGTGTTTGCAGAATTTTTATCAAGCCCGCAAGCCAAAACAAAATATTATATTCAAGAAATTTTTCCAAAAATTATTCAATATAATACATATACATGCATAAATAATCTCAAGCATTTGTCATCGATGTTTATTTCCACAACGTGTTGCAAAAAAAACATTTCTTTTTTTTAGATAAATAAATTTATTTATTTGTGTTCTTATTCATTCTATTTTCTACACTAACCTACTATACTTTGAAAAATAAAACATACTTACATGCAAGAGTACTTCCAATGGAACCATTTTTGAAATAATGCCTCATGTATGTACATACCCAAATTTGAAAAATACATGTTAATACATAATAGGGTATGAGAGACCAACTTCTCTTGAAAAGATGTCACCAAAAATTGCTGAAGTATGGATTGATGCTGCAAACGAATGGTGGAGTGAAACCAATTTTCAATATAGCCTTGAATCTCTTGATTTCCCATACTTTTCATATCATGAAGTTCTTCCACGAATTCTGCAACTTTTGGATTTGAAGCCTTCCCAATCTCATTATAAGTTTTCTGTAATGGTGTATGTGAGATAGAATGGGTAGGAAGGGTAGGTAAATTTTTTAGTTAAGCACTGTAAGCATGCTGAACTGATTTATTATTGTGAGGGTGTGGAATGGATTGAGAAGGAAATTGTGTAGGGCATGGAGGATTTTGATGATGTAGTTGATTGGGTTGTGTGCATTATTTTGATAGACAAGTAAGATGTTGTTGAAAATATGGTAAAGAATATGGATGATGTGCTTGTGCTACAAGATGAGGGAGAGTATTCATGTAATCATAAGATGAACCATGCCAAGCTTGCAGACAAGATTGGTGAGGGTTATACTGAGATTGACATGGATGCCCTAAAAAAGGAGCATTCCATAATGGATTATTCAAGTAAGAAAATGGAGAGGAAGTGTTTTGAACCATACATGTAGGCCATGGTTTTCACGGTTGTGAGCTTGTAGCTTCTCGATCTATTTGATATGTTGCTTTCATCCTAGGTAGGAAAGAGAAGTTACCCCTGGGGTGTTTCTTTCGGCATCGAGGGCAAAACACTTCTTCAATTTTTTCTTGATTTTTCTTAACCTACAAAGCGTTCAATTGTGAATTTAGAGAGCTAATAAAATCAATTTTAAAATGTTCAAATAAATCATGGATTTCAGCTCTTATATCTCTTGTTCTTGTAGCAGATTGGGAAAGGAAATAAGAAAATTCTCTAGAATTATTACCAGCCTTGGAGATTCCTCTTGAATACCTAATGCATACATCATAAATATCATCATAAAAGAAACAACTAATCACCTATTCATTAATTATCAACCAAGGAACGTGTTTTTATTTCAAAGGCAATCGAAAAAGTATATGCATAGAAAATACCAATATCTAACACTGGTTCTACATGATTATGTTCTACAATATGAATCTCATTCGAAAAGAAATAAAATGCAAGTCTTGAAAAACAATACTAAATCTCAAAACCAGAAAGTAAAGGACAGGAAAATAATTATACTAATCACACGACTTGAATCAATAATGAATTAAATCATGCATTGCTGAATTGGAAATTTAACCTATTGCACTCAAAATAATTCAAATGCTAATCTAGAGCAGTGAATTAAATGAAATCTATAAATTGTAGGAAATAACAATTTGGAAAATGCATTAAACAAAAAATTAATTTTAAAGAAAGGAAATCTACTTTAAGGAATGATAATTGAAATTCAAATAAATAAGAACGCAACTAAACTACTATAGATGTTCAAGGCAACACCTCGTCCAAGGTAGTGGGCCCAACTGCCCAAGACTCAGTTCCGCCTTGAGAAGAAACTTAGATTAGATTACAAGTAGCAGATGTAGAACTCAATGGATAACTTCCTTCATTAAAATATGAGAGAAATAATTACATCAGAATGAAGCTCTTCGCTTTGTCTCAAGTTCAACAATTATTCATTTGTTCATTCATTCATCTAACAATTGTTCAGTTGTTCATTCCCATTTTCTCTTCATTCCTTTCCTCTCTCTTTGATCTTTGTTTTCATTTAAATACATAGAGAGCAAAGGGAAGTTACAACAAAGTTGATTTACAAAATTATTTCCATTAAAATTTTGGATTGATTACATAATCTCAATAAACAATATCATATTTGAAATATCTTCCCATCATAATTCAACAGGAACAAGTCGAATCTTGTATTGTAATTGGAAGAATTTAGAAAACGGCCACAACAACAAATCTAGGAAAATTATCTTCGAAGAACCTTGCGTTTCTCTTAATACAGACTGAATTTTGGAAAACTACTTTCAAGAAAACTAATTTGGTCCGTTCTACACAAAACCCATGTCTTAGATTTTCAGGATTCATCTTCATTTCTCTGAAAAGTTCAACGCAAAACTGTCACTTCTTACTCCAACAAATTTCTGAGTTGGAATATTTGATTATGAGATGGAAATCAAATTTGTAATCTAGAAAATATCTTGGAGGCTAAAATCATAAGTGATGTTATAAAAAATTTATTAATAAACCATCATTGGAAAAATAATGCATATTAATCTTCAATTTATTAAAAACAAAGGAGAAAAATTAGTATTTATCCATAACAACATAAATAATTGTAAAATGGAATTATGTGATTAATTGTGATAAATTATGATGAATGACGTGATAAAGAATGATAGAAATGGATGAAATAGACGTTAGAAAGTAGTAATAATAAGGAAATATTTGCGGCCCTACATGACTCATGGAGTTTTATTTTTGTGCCTTTTTCAAACTCTCTAAACATGAAAAAGGACCGAGTTTTAAATGTCATTAGACTCATTAAAACATCAAATATCGATGGACTTGTCTGATCATGACAAGATCGAGTTTCACTATCACTAGACTCTTTAAATCACCAAATAGCGATGGATTCACCCGAAGGGTCAAATTATAGATCAAGCATATGTTACCCTCCTCAAGCTTACTAAAAAATAAAGATGCACTGGTCATCAATGACTGGGGAAAATTTGGGAAAAAGAATCGAACACTTTATGGTAGCAGGTCGCTCTTGAACATGACACTTTCACTTCATCTCTGTGGATTTGGGTTGGGTAATCTTCTTTACGGTCTATCATATCTATGGTCTATCATACCATCCATCACTTTAGTTTTGGGTCAACGCTGCCAACTCATTTTAGTGTCGCCGAAATGTTCAAGAGAATTCATCCAGTAATTCTTCATCTTTCGCAATACTAATAAACCTTCATTTTCATGACCTCCTTCCCTAAACATTGCTTCATCAAGTCATATTTTGTCTCCAAAATTATTACTCCCATTTCATGTCATATCTGCGACGAGTCACTTCCTGTCTAAATCATCTCATCATCCAGGAAGTTGACTTAGAAACATCTTTCCAGTACCTTGGACCTTGCTTACATCAACGACATGTTTCTCGCTTCCAGCGATAGGTTGACATCACAAACCTTCGACCGAAATATTTTGTTTGGAATTCGACATCAAATCATATATTCATGCCTTGCAAATTGTATCATAGTACCTTGAGAACCATTAAAATCAACGGTGGTTTCTCTTATGTCTGTTAACGACTTATATCAACGACTAGTAATCAGACGATGTATTCCCATGTTCTACTTTATATCACATATTCGCATAGTTAGGCTTGTAATTGAATGATCGAGCAAATGAGATAGAAGACACCGGATCTAGTTTCATCCATATGGGCTGCGATTTTAGGAATTGTACCACATCATCCGTATGTTGGCTTTACATATAGATGGTCATCCTATCATGGGCCTATATCTATAGTCATGTATATATCTGTAGAAGAATTTATGATTTATGTACGTGTTATGATAGTTTATGTGCTGAGTATGGGCATGCCTCCCTCAAAAATTCATGTCCAAGATGTACAAGATATCATGTTGTGATGTATTGCAAATTGATGCAGGTCACCATCCGCTTCAGATCCTACTCATCACATTGTAAAGCATCTCATCCAAATATTATCATTATTTTGACTTCATGCTTTAGGGGGCAATTGTTATAGGTAAATTTGGGCATCATCCCTAAGACCAATATGAACAGGGTCTATCATCCCCTAATTCAATACCAACAAGGTCTATCATCCCCTAATTCATTTGCTACATGCCCTAGAGAAGTCATTCCACAAATGGATTTAATTCATGAGAGTTTCAACGTTTGAAGTATAGTTAAAATTACCCATTGACTCATCAATGCTCCTCTGAATGGGCCTAAGTGCGTTGCAAAGCACTTACCTCCATGCAAGGGTGCTTTGAAAATTACTTCTTGACACTTAAGGGTGTGTTGGTCTCCTGGGAGCGAAATCATCATTGTTCCGGGAATCTCCACATGTCCAGTGCCTTCTAGAAGAGCTCATAGGTGTCATAGTTCAAATACATGTGTCCATCCATCACCATTGAACATGAAAACATGTCTGATCTATTATTAGAAATACATTCAATATCATTTATTGAGAAACTACGTACAATTTCCCTATAAATTGAGCACTCATCTAAGTGCAAGGGAGGAAGAAATTTGTGTAGTGTTATGCTGTTGGATTCTAAATTGATGGGAGATGGAGTATTGATATGCTACTGATATGATTATTAGTGTGATGAGGACAAAATGAAGTTGGAGCATGTTGACGACGAACTACTCCACTGGTTGTAATCTACTCCTCCTATTGTTTCAATAAATATATTTGTTCTTTCTCGCATATATGCACTTATATATTGTGATTGTATTCTCAAATGTGTATATATTCTCAAATTTAATTGGTTCAATTTGGTTAAGGTATATATAATGTATATTTGTATTTCATTTTTTTCCTTCTGTCTTTGATTGCAGGTATTGATCAAGCAGGTTTCAGCTAGATCAAGAGTGATGAGAATGACAATAGAAGAGGAATGAGAGGGAAGGATCACAATTGGGTATTTATCCCTTTTATATTTCTGTCTATTTTAGAGAAAATAACATTTACATTTATTCTATTGTTCTGAGTGAAGGAACACCACACTCTGGGAAAACTAGTTTATCCGTAGATTAGAATTCCGCATAATACTGAGGAGTGATGCAACTAGAAGTCTGAACCCTTCACATTGTTCTCCCAAGAACTTGGGTTGTATAAGAGAAAGCATAACAGGTTTTAGGGCCCAAATCAATTTCTTTCCTTCTAACTAGATTACTTTGGAAAGGAGTTCATCAAGTTCATCAAGTTTGTAAAGAACTCTCCGTGTGATCTTCATGTGTTTCAAATATGTTCCCAGTGCAAGGATTTTGTGTCATATTTATGGTTCTTTTTGTAGGTCTCTTGATTTCCCTTTTTGAAGAATGGCATAGACCCCCTTTGAAAAGAGTCAATTGTTTTTCTTGGGTTCTTGGTCCATAGAAACATTGTGGTATAAGGTATCAATGGTGGTTCTATTATGTGGGTTTATGAGGTGTTTTAAAAACTCCATCGTTCAGGCACATATATAGTAATATAAAGCTACTTCAACAATCATACTCTAGCTGCCAGTTCTGATCACTACTTAGGGAATTTATTGACGATCAAAACAACAATATTTGACTCCATACACAATAGGGAATAAATATTGACAACAGAGATAGACAATAAATACTCTGATATCGACCCAATACCTCATACACATGCTTCCAATGTCACAACAACATGTAACACTACAAACCCAGAATTTTTTTTAGCTATATGTTGTTGTAGGTGATACCTCTATAATTTATGTCTTTGGGTTATGTATTTAGGACCTCACATGTATCAACAAACCTTCAAGACAAAATTTTAATATACCATTGTCATACAACAATTTTGGCTGACAACTAGTCTATTCTCATTCGAAAACTTGAATAAATTGTAAATAGATTAGAGAGGTATAACCTAGAGTGTAGCGATAGTCAATAATAAAAGACACAGAGATTGATATAAGTCCACCTAGAGTGACATCCCAAAAACATTTATTTGAGGACAAAGATACTTCCCAAGTACAAAATATCAAACCAGAACTCCCAGGTATAATAGCCCACTTAATCCAACAACTAATAAATGAGAATAATTAGTGGATTTGGTCACCAAAAAGAGACCACATCATACCCAAATGACCAGAAAAGGCTCATGTCCCAGCACAGCTCCCAATAGACACATAATCAAGATTCTTTAGGATACCACCGATGAATAGATTCAGCTACATATTATGAGGTTACTCTACGCAAAAGTAATGAAGTATCTAGGACTCGTGTCTCTATGAAAAAGTATATATATGTATCATCCTCCACGTGGATGATTGCCCAAGGCACAATGTCATAGATGCAATGTTCATGTGTGATGTACACAACCCAAGAATTATATATCTCCTACGCACAAGCATACTAGGGTATAATGCCCAATCGGGAAATATGGCCTCCATGGACCCACTCGAGCCCCAAAAAAAGATATATTTGGTTAGAAGAAATCACATTCATTGGACCATATCACCAGGTGTAATGCGATAGTGTTGGACCTACTGAGAATTTTAATTTCGTCGTTGGCGTCGTCCATGCATGCAAGTCATGGAATCTCAGTCGCTCTTATGCCCAATGCTAGATTAGTCAACATACTTTCAATTTCACGTTCAACTTTGATTCACTCGATCAAATTTTCATCCCTTATCAATCAGTGGAGTGTGTTCCTACAATAATTAAATTCATGCCCACAGATTTTGAGAAAATTTCATGGCCCCCTTCCACAGAAAAGACTCAGCTAGAATTCTACCACAACTGACTTGGTACTTTAATGGTTCTACGAAAATGATGACCCTCGGTGATACACACATCGACAACAACTCAACTTTTGGATGGTTTAAAGTGCCAGGAACTTTTGAGAAATTTTCCGTGGCAGCGTGACCCTGAATTTGACCCTGTGTTGTGGCCCTCTCTTCAACTTCGGACTTTGAAAGTCGTTCAACGCAGTTGAATCGTCTTAATTCAAATGTCAAGAGCACAATGATAGTGGTGTGCCCAAGTATATTCGGCCCTTTACGTGGCCGATTGATAATATGACATGCTAGCAGTTGCGGCACCTATTCACTCATCTTGCCACGACACCGAGTAACATGGCACACATTTTAGCTGCATTGGAATGTTTAGCAATTTTGGCTTCTCTTTGGATCTGGTTTTTAAATCTTCTTCCAACTGAGCTGATCGATATCCTTTTAATCTTGGAAACTAGTCAATCTGGTGAGAAAAAAAATGTCACTTGGACAAATAGGTTCAATACTTTTAGAATAACCTGCAACTTTCGTTCTGCAATAAAATTATATCTTCGACAATATAATTTGGCACAAAAATAAACCCTTGAACTTGGCTTTTTCAAATCAATCCCACAACTGAACCAAGGTTAAAGTTGTGATACCATTGTAATATCCCAAACGAGATATTTTGACTAATTTTGCAGAAATTTAACTTAACCTGGAATTTCACCATAAAATTACAGTTTAATTAACAAAATATTTCCATGTAAAATATAACAAGAAAAATAAATGTAGTTGAATAACCGAATGAGCAGAAATAATCTCATTTTTCATGATAAAAGATGACTGAAAGATTGTACATGATGATATAAGCTGAAATGGCTGAGATAGATTATCTGGCCCTCAAAACTGATCCGCTCCGATGCTGAAACCTGCCCTCCAAAACTGAACTGAAATCAAGCACTGCACCTGTGAATTCTGGTTGAATCCGCCAAGGAGATGAGGTGGGTTTTCGTCCACTCTCACCAAGATCACCTGAGGGTTTCCATCCTAGGGTTACTGTTGAAGTAGAGAACTGAGTTCTCAAACCTCTCCATAAGAAGAAATCATATATCCAAGATATCTCCCAATGGACTCCTCCTCTTCTTTTATAGATCTCATGGACCCCTCTAGAGCCTTCTATTTTATTATTATTTTAATCATGGAGCACCTTACCCTCATATTAAATTATTATTTTTAAATGCGAGAAAGAGTAAATCGACTGCCATGTCTCCTTCGGTCACTGAAACTCATGTCCAACCATCCCATCATGTAGATATTATCTTTTCGGTTCCAACGAGCTATTACACTAAGGTTTTCTATCACGTATTCCTCCTGGAATGCCTCATGTCCTTGTAGAATTTCTCAAAACTCCTCCGAAAAGCCCCTTGGCCCACTGATGACACCAACCTATTCCTGTGACCTTTCTTCTCCAACTCTGGAATTCCATCCTAACCAGGTCATAAGGAACACAAAAAAAAGGAATATTACATAATGAATTGGGGTTTATGAATGCTTTGGTATGTTAATATATGGATTGTAACATTGAAAGGAATATAATGAAAAATCAAGTTGGTAGTCCCGATTTTTGGATCGAGGGGAAAATATTTGTATATATATGTTTTATGTTTTATGCTCTTACTATTTTTTTATTTTATTTTAAGAGTTCATTTGCAGATAGTTTTTTGTACATGGTTAAAACCTACAAAACATAAATAGTTGGATGTTGAAGTTGTAAATAGTTTCAATCATCATAATTTCGTTGATGTATTTATTATATTTATATTTTTTTCAAGCATGTTTTCCATGCTTAGAGTAAAAGAGATTCAAAATTATTTATTATGAGTCAAAAGAAAATTTAGAAGGCTTGTTCTTCATGTCCCTTGTAAAATAAATAAATATTAAAATTTTCAAGTGTGATATGTCTTACCAAGATGCCAAGTCGTCCCTTCTACCCCTCGTCGGTTCAACTACATATAACACCCATTCTCTTATGAAGAAGACTATATATATAGCCCATTCATATCCCTCATTTGTACATCAACACATCACACATATATCTGATCCAAAATGAAGGAGAAGAAGAATTATTAAAGGACAAAAACAAGAGATTATGTGGGCATACATTCATTATACCTATGCGAATTTATAAACAAGTTTTATGAGGCAAGTCAAAATTCAAGGTCTGAAATTATTATGTGAAATTATAAGGTTTTTTCTGTAGATGATGAAATTATGGACATGCATTATGACATCTTGAGAGGGCTAACTTGGCACTTGGTATTTGGTCTACTATCACAAATAATTACCATGATTAGAAATTCTATCAGTATTTGAATTTCAACATGGTATCAGAGCTAAGGTGAAGCAATAAAGCTTGAAGATCACTCTCTTGAAGACATCATTGTATTAACTCTCTCTCTCTTTCAGAAGGGAAAAAGTCATAAGAACAAAATATGAAGTATCTCAATTATCATTTCTACCTAGTTCTAGCATTTCCTTGAAGAACGAAATTTGTGACCAAGACAATGTACTGTGAAGCATAGGTAACCTATGATTCACACGAATTTTAGAAACTACTCTCACTGTGGAATCATATGAATATTGTAAAAAAATATTTATGCTAATCTGAAGTTTGTGGGATCGTATATTATGTGATTAAAGGATATACTTTGTCATGCTATCATGATACTACTCAGCTATGAACAATCTTAAAGGAATGACGTTTGAATTACATATTAAAAATGTGATCTGAGTTCCCTATGGTATAAAATACAACCTCTATATATTGGTATCATTACTTCATACTCTTGACATTAATTCGCATCATCCAAGGAGACACAAATTCAAGCCTGCTCTGAGGCTATTTCTCTATGGAATCTGTTGAGAAATATATCGTAGAGATATTAGATGATTTCTCTTATAATGATAACTTATTTTGAGGAATTTTTACTTTTATTAATTATATTCTTGTTGTACTTGATTATTATTATCTGTTCTTCTTCATCAAACAACTACCAAACCATAAAGAACAATGAGAAAAAGGACACAAAATGTAGGCGATCAACTAGGGCCAAAACCTCTCCAAGTTTGAGAGGAAAACCCATCGAATTCTTCTTCTTATAGAATCTTCAATTGATGAATTACAAGACCTAGACCCTTGACCAAGAACCCTTCCAAGACCAAGTCAATGATTATTATTTGAGTAGCTCCTCTTTCTAGCAAATTTGACTTATCCTACAATTGCACCTTCGACTTGCCCAGAAACTGCAACTTTGACTTGCCCAGAAACTGCAAATTTGACTTGCCCAGAAACTACAACTTCGACTTTCCTTGAAATTGAAACTTTGACTTGCCCAAAAACAACAACTTTGACTTGCCCATAAACTACAACTTTGACTTTCCCAGAAACACCAACTTCGACTTGCAACTTTTACTCCAACTTCAACTGCAACTTTGCTTCTATGCTTAGGTAGATTCTTTCTCTTAGAGAAATCAAATTTCAAAAAAACTTTTCTTAGTGACCTAACTTTCTTTCTAGAACTTGGCATTAAAATAATAATATGTTCCCTAATTCCATCACACGTGTGGAGAGAATTAGCCCAAAAAAATCCAAAATTTCGACTTCTCCCTCCTTTGACCTCCTCTTCTTCACACTTCTTTTCTTCTTTATGATCAAACTTGTGAGTGTGAGAGTGGCTTGGATCATGTCCTTAGCCGACTTGTTGCTCCATTAGGCTGAATTAATGCTTGCATGATTGAATTGTTCTTGGAGGGTCTTCTGACTCTAATTTGACACAAATAATTTTCTTACAATATGTAACATGCCCAAATGGGTCATTCATACATGAAAATGACTCAATGACTTTATAAAAAACCTAGAAGCACTCGATGGGTGCTTTGACCTAGAAAAATAAATTCTATTGAGCATGAAACCCATGCCTCAAGGCTCACAATAATACATTTATTTTTCTCTTTTCATTGAATACATAAAATCATAATTACATATGTCATTAGGAAGACCGAAACTAGTTTCATATTTCAACACTCGCTCTTAATTAGGGAGGTATTCATAATCGATACAAGGTACTTGGACATTCTTAATTTGAAGAATTGTCATAGGAAGAGTCATATTGGTAACCCATTTTTATAAAATCATATCATCCAATAGTGTCACATACCAAGGCCTTGAATAACAACTCTATCTACACAAGATCAGAGAAAAATTCTGGCATGACCAATGATTTATAGACACCTTCATCATTGTCTCTCTCAAAACATACCCAACCCGGGTTCACTCAGAGTATGTTCCACCAGGACTATTCTTCTCTTGGATTCCAGTCCTCAAAGAATATCGGTCCTCTACAACTACTCTTATCTTGGATTCCATACCACATCCTTAAATAGTATCTGATGCCATATGCTTAACAACTCCTCCATTCTATCTTCCCAAGTGAAGACAAGAATGATGTGTCTATCTCTCCCTCTTAACTAGGGAGGACATACTCATTCCAATGAAGGAATTTACCCATTTATATAAAGAGGAATGTGCCCAAGCCCCCTCTTAATCAGGGACTTGAACAAGCTCCCTCTTGACCATGGACTTACTTCTAACAAATATTTAGGTGGAGATCATGGGATGAACAACTACTTGTAGTACTCCTTCATTCGATGTCATGAATTCATTCTTTGTTATGGAGCCTATATCATTTTGGGACTTATTGTAGGCCACATACCATACATCACTTTAATTCATGAATCATGCCAGTCATGTCATCCTTCTTCTCATCAGAAAGTGATCCATTAGTCCATATCTGGCCTTCCTTCATGCCTTGCTACCTTCTTCATGTCATGTTTCCTTAAGGACATTTCCTCCTACCACATGAGCATAAATTGTAGAAGACATCTACAAATTTTCCCTTGGTAGCCCTATAATATCCCATCCATATATTGTTTAAAAATTAGAAAAATGAATCATGAATTCAATATTACCTTTTCGATGGTATTTCATCATGACATATTCCTGTTTGCATCAACATCCCACATACATATTGACACATATCCAAAATATATATGATTTCAAGGGTCTCTTTATTTTTAAAACTTCATCAAAATATTCATATCTTTCCCATGGAGATATCATAGTTAAAACCTTTAAGTCCTTGGATGTTGATTACCTTTTCCATAGTTGTTTTTATGATGATATCTTCCTTCCTTTATTCACACATTTACTTCTAGGAACTTCCAATCATGTTTCCTTCAAATTTTTCAACCAACTCATATTTCATATGAGGACATATTGTGTTGATTTTATCTAGTAAATGTGTGAACCATGCCTTCATGCAGCCTTTCATAGGAGGAGATCCTTTTTTTTTATCACGCTCATTCATGATACCTACAACCATATGACATGAATCTATTTTATCAAGTATAAGCATACATACCTAATCCTTTTCTTTTGGTCATATAGTCTTCCTTTGACATATTCCTTGATTGAAAAAACTTCAATCCTTGACCTGCTTCACTTCTTTTGTCATCATACCATCATCCCATGATCCCATACAAGTTGGAATTCCCGACGAGACACTTGCTTCTTCCAGTAGGTGAACCTTCCAATGAAGATTCTATCAAAGGATCTTGATTATCCTCATCCTGCAAATGCTACTTTTGAATGATGTATGATGAGATATATACTAAATGACTCCTTTTCCCCATAAATACTCCTTATGCTTCTAATGAGGTTACCAAGAGTTACATCATTTTATTACATACTTCTATTCAACTATCTTTCATGCTTCTTTATGATTATGTTACGAGCTCTTGCTTTCAATCATATGCTTATATGATGCCATCTCTTAACGCGATGCATCCTATCATGATTCTAATTATTCATACCATGTTAGTCACACTTTACAACAAAAGAATTGAAACAAAATATTGAAAATAACTAGGTGAGGAAGACTATCTCAATCATAGTAGAGATATTTTACTTCCTCCTTCTTGGATTTCTTCTTTTCAGCTTCTTCCACTTCTTTAGTGATATGGGCTTCTTCCATTCCTCTTTTTTTGTTGTCCTTCTTGAACTTAGTACAATCTCTCTTATAGTGCCCATATTGTTGACATCCATAGCATTTAACCTTTTCGATATTCTTCTTTCGTTTCTGAGGACCAAATTTCCCAAACTTTCCTTTTCTCTTTTTCATAGAAACATTTGCTTGAGTTTTCTCATTTGATCCTACATCAAATTTTTCTTTCAACCCGTTTCTTCAATTTTTCATATTTACCATAGTTCATTGAATGTAGTAGCTTCATTTTTCCCATAGATACTTGATGAGAAGTTGCCCCATTTTTTCGGTAGTGCATTGAGCACTATGGTAGTCATTTCTATATTAGACATTATCTTTCTCAATTTTTGTAGTTGATCTCTTATTTAAGATATCCTCATAAAGTATAAGGATATTCCTTCTTCATTTGATATCTTCATTTTTTAGAGTCCATGCCTTAACGATATTACCTCACATGCAATGCTTATGGAGAATAACTATACAAGTTAGCCATATATCTATTTTAATGTTTCTAATTTTGATACATAGGGAATGAGGGGATCCTTGATGGACTATATGAGTATCCTTTGATCTCTTAATTCCCCTTTCATATACCTTGCAAGTGCTTGAGAATATTATTTTGGAGTTTTGATGCATCAGCCCTTGACATGTTCCATGGCCTCATTTTCTATGAGGTTTAGATATGCCCTCTTCTTCCATGATAGAAAGTTTGAAGCCCCAACCAAATTGTTTCTTTCCTTACAAAAAGACATTTTGATAGATTCATATGTAGACATAAATGTAATTACTTGTGAAGATGTTCCTTCGACTTACTGCCTTCTCGAATACGATGATGATATAGGTAATAAAAAACTCCTTCTTGATGAATATGGTTTTTCTTCGAAAGTGACCCTTGATTCCAAAGAGAGGGCGATCACCTTAGATCTTTTGATGATGATAACCTTCTTGATCTTTATATTCTTGGATGAGTAGAATTTAAGTTACTTTGATTTTTAGATCTCTTCAACTTGAGTAGAGGTAGGATTTTGTCGTCTCTTTCCTTGATGATGAATTGAGCGAGGATCCCAAGAATGCTTGTAGCGTAGACTTATTATTTGATTGATCTAGGGTTTTGAAACTTCCATTAAGAATATGTTGTAGATCTTTAATTCAAAATTCCTTGAGGATGAAATGATCTTCTAGATTTTTTAATGCCATTATAGAAATTAGGTCCTTAATGCTTGAGTGTCCCTTATGGATTTTCCCTTTGTTAACTTGTCACCTTAGCTCTAACACCATGTTGAGAAATATAGAGCAGAGATATTAGATTATTTCTCCTATAATGATAACTTCTTGGGAGGAATTTCTAATTTTATTAATTAGGCTCTTGTTGTACTTGATTATTATTATGTGTTCTTCTTCATCAAACAACTACCAAACCATATATATCAATAAGACAAAGGACACAATATGTAGGAGATCATCTAGGACCAAAACCTCTCTAAGCCTGAGAGAAAAACCCAACGAATTATTATTCTTATAGAATATTCAATTGACGAATTCCAAGACCTATACCCTTGACCAAGAACCCTTCCAAGACCAAGTCAATGCTTCTTCTTTGAGTAGTTCCTCTTTCTAGAAACTTCGACCTATCCTGCAACTGCACCTTCGACTTGCCCAAAAAATGAAACTTTGACTTGCCTAGAACCTAAAAATTTGACTTTCCCTTAAAATAAAACTTTTACTTGCCCTGAAATTGCAACTTCAACTTGCCCAGAAACTGTAACTTTGACTTTCTGAGAAACTGCAACTTTGACTCGCTACTTTTACTGCAACTTCACTTCTATACTTAGGTAGATTATTTCTCTTAGATAAATCAAATTTCAGAAAAACTCTTCTTGGTGACCTAAATTTTCTTATGCAACTTGGGTTTAAAAAAACAATATTTTCCCTAATTTCCTCGCACGTGTGGAGAGAATTAGCCCAAAAAAAAACCCAAAACTTCGACTTCTTCTCCTTCGTCGACATCCTCTTATTCGAACTTCTTTTCTTCTTTATGATCAAACTTGTGTGTGTGAGAGTGTCTTCTCCAAATGAGTTCGGGTGCCCTATATATAAGCTTCCTTGAGCCTCATATTAGGCCGACATGACATGTCCTTAGGCCGACTTGTTGCTCCATTAGACTGAATTTATGCTTGCATGATTGACTTGGTATTCGAGGGTATTTTGACTTTAATTTGACTCAAATAATTTTCTTACAATATGTAACATGACCAAATGGGTCATTCATACATGAAAATGAATGAATGAATTTATAACAAGCCTATAAGCACTCAATGGGTGCTTTGACCTATAAAAATAAATTCTCTTGATCATGAAACTCGTGCCTCAAAAGTCACAATAATAAATTTATTTTTCTCTTTTCATTAAATGCATAAAATCATAATTACACCTGTCATTATGAAGACCAAACATAGTTATATATTTCAACATAATCCAAGTGAAGTTATGAGGCTAATCATCTCTTCTTTGTGAAGATCTGAGGCTATAATGCTAATGCAAATTTGAGGTACCAAATTCTCTATGATAAATTGCAGATGTGAGGCCAAATGATTGTAGAAACTTAAGTGGATTATAAGGAACTATGCAAATGAAGAAACTATGAAATAAATCTAAAGTTTGTCCAAAGAATGCAATACAAAACCTCATCTCTGTGATATGTCATCCAAACAACATCCAAGTGGAAGAGTGATAAGACTAATATCAATAAAAGTCACAAATGTCTCCAAAGAATATATCCAAAATCTATGGAAGGGGACCAAAATTTGAGTACTAGCTATGGAGCCTTATCTTTATGAAAATTTACCAAAATTCTAAGTCCAATCGTATTCACTATCTGAATATCCTTCTCTATGGTACTAGTCCAAGTTATAGATCTATGATGTGACTATATATGATAGTAGGAAGAAATATATATTACACAAAGAGTATACCTAATGTCTCCTTGAAGCAGAAAACTTGAATAAAACTCTTGGATTGGTTTAAAGTAGGAATGTGGCCTACATGTATTGTCAAAGTAGAAAATTCTTTTAAAATTTCAGTTGTGACATGGATGGTAGTCTAGGGTTGAAGGGAAAATATTATCAACCTATATTCGAGAACAAAGACACGGCATTGCAAATATTTATTTTAAGCAATCCGAAGAAATTGGGACTTGACATTATTTTCAAGGTAGAGAAGGAAGACATGCAAGATTGAAATAATACTTCTTACACTACTCAAAAGGTACATATAAACTCTTTTTTATTATATCTCAACAGCTAGACATATATCTAAATTGTAAGTTCATTTCTAATTTCTCTTGAAACTAATGAATACTAAATTCATCAATAGGATGTTTTCAGAGATTTGTAACCTTAGAAATATATGTCAATAATATTGTTTGGTTCGGTATATCTTCTAGGATATGAAGAAATATCATTTAGGAAATAATTATGAGCTAACAATATTATTGACATTTGTTACATTATAGGGCCTATTAAGAGGTCATGTCCTCTATCTCTTGAGGATAAAAACTTATGGTAAGTGCTTAGATTCCTTCTTGCATGGAAGACTTAGTTTCTGTGGTATAATCATAGTTATAAAATCAAATAAATCCATATCAAAGGCACACAAATGAAAATTCTATGGTTTATAGCTAAACGTGTAGAACTTGCAAATATGAAAGTTGGTAGGTTTTGGAATTTGCAGATAATGAAACATCTAAGGTTTGTAAACCATATCTAAGCTACATATAAGAAAGATCCTAAGGATAAAATACTAGGGATGATTGCTTCCCCTCAAAGGAGAAAGCCTTGATCTTGCAAGAAGGATATGACATCATGTTGATGTTGAACACAAAGATAATGAAGTTGCAAGATATATACAAGAATTCGAAGTTTAAAGGGGAGTTGAATTTTCTCTAAAGTGTTAGTTAACTTTTATCCTTGATTAAGACTAATGTTATTAGTTTCTTGTTTATGTTTCCTTGGATTGGTTGTAATAATTATTTAATATCCTCTCAAGTAGGATTATATGTAAATGGTTAGGTATGCTCTGGTATTGGCTAGAAGAATGGAGCAAAGCACGAGGACTTTCTTGATGTAGAACCGAGTTTAGAGGGAGCAAGAAATTTAAGATTATGTGTACCTAAGATAAGTCAAGATTTAGTATGAAAAAGATGGAAGTATGGAAGTAAGAAGGATCTCCCCATAAGAAGGAAATTATCCTTTGCCTCATTTGGAAGGGTTACACCAGATTTTGAAGGAGTATCATGATTAAAAAAAAAACCTAGTACTTTGGGAAAGGACTCATGAGTCAAAGATATAGATATTGACTTTAGAGGGATCTGAAAGTAGAATTTGACATGAAGGATAGTGGATTGATACATTAATACTTGGGACATGAGGATACATCGATTGGGATGGAAATGTTGATTCCACTGATGGCTGGGATATGATACTATTTATTATAAGAGCATGAAGCAATATTTTGTTACATTATGGAAGAAAAATACATGGAAGTTTGTACAATTAGCTATAATGAAATTAAACTCATAAAATGTTTGATGGACTACTTGATGAAATGTTAGATTCAGTTATGATATTGATAATATCTATATGAAGGTTTTCAGAGAACCAAGAAGGTCGAAGCACATTATGATTCGTGACATGATGCAGAATGGATCCATGAAGCTACAATATATCTCCACTAATGAACAAGTAGTTGATGCATTGATGAATTCCATTCCTAAGGGAAAGTATGAGTATTTTTTATTCAAGCTTGGGCTTGTGGACATCTCCTCCCAGATTGAGAGGTAGCGAGAATGGACACCTTATTATCCATGTGTCATGTACTATGCCCACAACTAACAACTGTGATTCTAGTGCATGAACATAGATAGGGAGAATGGTGGATTGGATAGGCATCTTGGAAAAACATTATTGAGTCATGTACTTTGACTAGGATTAACAACCGTAAGTCAAGTACATGGACTTGGTTAAATAATGGTCCGGTGTACGAACATTTCCTTGGGATTAGGAGGAAATGGTCTTGTGAGGACATACCTTAGTGAACCTAGGTGGGGTATGTGCCTTAAGAGACAGTGGAATACTATTGAATGCCTCCAAACATTGTGCTATGATCTAGTGGAGAGATAGAGCTTACTTGTCAAGGCATTTATTTTGACAATGTTGGTTATGATGATGTTATAATCATTTATTATTATCAGTCTGAATCCTTTCTTACATGAATATTTAAACTTGAGAATATCCTTTTGATTCATTATGAATACCTCCCTAGTTAAGAGGGAGTGTTGAATTTGTAACTAGGTTCAATATTCATAATGTCCTTGATGTATTTGTTATATTTCTATTTTGTTCAAGCATGTTCTTCATGCTTAGAGTAAAAAAGAGTTAAAAGTATTTATTATGAGTCAAAAGAAAATTTATAAGGGTTTTTTCTTCATGTCCCTTGTGTTGGGTGTGTGTTATATTCCTTCAACGAATAGCCCCATGCGTGAACCAGAGGGTAAGAGGGGGGGAAGCCACCCCTGCTTCCCTTGTGATGGATGCAATAGAGGGATTACAAGGGGGGCGGTAGTCCCCCTGCATGGGGTCAGGGGAAGCACCCCGAGAATTTTTTTTTGGGACCCTATATTAGTTGGGCATACCTACTTATGGTTTTGTGCATGGGTTTAGCACATATTTTTGGGCATGATTATTTTTTTTCCATGGTATTTTGTAGATCCAGTTAAGGGAACTATAGTTATGTTCTAGCCCAGGGTTAATGGATTGGGGTTTATGAATGCTTCAGCATGTATATATATGTATTATAACATTGAAAGGAATATAATGAAAAATTAGTAGTCCTAGTTTTGGGATCCAAGGGAAAATATCTGTGTATATTTATTTTATGTTTTATGCTCTCACTATTGTTTATTTTTTTGTTTTAAGAGTTGGTTTGTAGATAATTTATGTAGAGGGTTAAAACCTACATTTGGTATCAGATTTATTTCAGCTTCAAGGGTATGCCTTTGCTGCTAAGGGGTTTTTTTATTGGGCCTGTGGTAGACCCTGTTTAGTGGGATATCTGCAGGATCGATTCTTGTGTTGAAATAAGATGATGAGCAGTGGAAAGATAGAGATCGAGAAATTTAATGGTCATAGTTTTGAGTTGTGGAAGCTCAAGATGGAGGATCTGCTGGTGGATAAATATTAGTGGATCACGGTAGATTGAGGTACTAAACCAATGAAAATGTCAGATGAAGACTGGGTGAAGTTGGATCAGAAAGTAAAGAGCACAATACAGTTGTGTGTCTCAGATTTGGTATTGTTGAATGTATCTGGGGAAGCTACGACAAAGTCTTTGTGGGACAAGTTAGGGACTTTGTACCAATCTAAGTCTTTGGTGAACAAATTATTCCTACGGAAAAAGATGTATAACTTGAGGATGAAGGATGGAGACTCAGTGACAGAGCATCTGAATGCCTTCAATACTGTGGTAAGTCAGTTTTTATCTATGTTCTCTACTAGATTCGTGGGATAGTCTGGTTGTTTCAATAGGTAGAAATACAACTACCTTGAAGTTTGATGAAATTGTCTCATCCTTATTGTCGGAGGAAATGAGACGAAAAAATATGGAGGGCCAGCGTAGATATTCCTTGTCTATACAAGGATAGTCTCAGAATAGGAACAAAAATAAATTCTCGAGCGAGAGATATAAATCTAGATGCAGATCTGAATCTCCAGGAAATCCTATAAATGTGTGCTGGAATGCGGAAAGGAAGGGCACTTAAAAAATGACTATATATAAAGCTCCTAAGAAAGGAAAGGGATATGATGATGCTCCTTATATAGAGGCGAAAACCACCGTAGATGAAGGTGGGGATGTGTACTTGGCTTCTTCTTAAAATACACATGTAGATCATGAGGCATGGTTGTTTGAATCATCTCCATCCTTTCACTTCACTCCCCATAGGGAGTGCTTTTGCGAGTATGAGAAGCATGATGGTGGTGATTTCTTCTTAGGGGATTATATGAAGGGAAAAACCATCGAACGCAGAAAAGTAAAGCTAAAGTTGCAAGGTGGAAGGATTATAACACTTCTTGGTGTTAAGCATATTCCTGCATTGGCCAAAAATTTGATTTCTGTAATCAAGATGGATGATGCAGGTGTAAAAAAAGTGCTCAAGAAATATACCTGCAAGATGGTTCGAGGATCATTGGTATTGATGCAGGGAGTTTGGATTAGAACTTTATACATGATTCTGGGTAGTAATATTATTGATGGGTGCAACAATTATGTGGTTCCTGAAAGTGGAGCATAAAGCCTAGTGGCCTCTGGAGAAAATACCACGCTATGGAATCAAAGGCTTGGACATATTGGAGAGAAGGGCCTTCAAATATTGCATGGTAATGGTATGGTAGAAGGTATGTCTAACTACTCTCTAGATTTCGATTCTTGTAAAAATTATGTATATGGGAAGCAAAATCGGGTGAGTTTCCCTTCTTGTGCTACGAGGGAAAACAAGATATTATAGCTTGTGCACAGTGATGTGTTTGGACCTCTGTCGGTTCCCTGAATGGGTAAGTCTATGTACTATGTGTCATTTATAAATGAATTTGCAAGGAATAGATGGATATATTTCCTGAGGAATAAATCTGAAGTCTTTGATAGATTTAGAGAATTTAAGGCTTTGGTAGACAACCAGACAGAGAAGAAGATAAAGGTGTTGAGGACATATAATGATGGAGATTTATGCAAGAAGGAATTTGAAGAGTTCTGTAAGAAGTGTGGTATAGCACAACAAAATACTACTCCATACACATCTCAGCAAAATGGAGTTGCAAAAAAAATGAACAAGACGATTATGTAAAAGGCAAGAAGCATGCTCAATGTTACCATGTTAAAACAAGAATCCTGGGCATAGGAAATGGATACTACATGCTACCTGGTTAAAAAATCACCTTCATCATCATTGGAGGATAAGAATCCACATGAGGCATGGAATGGTAAGAAACCCTCTCTTTCACATTTGAGGGTATTTGGATGTGATGCATATGTACATGTTCCAAAGGAGAAAAGAACTTAGTTGGATGGTAAATATGAAAGGTGCATCTTTATTGGGTATAAGGATTGTTTAAAAGGTTATAAGATTCGGAAGAAAATGGGTGTTTGAGAAGAAGATGAATGTAGAAGGAAAGGTGGAGAAATACAAAGCTCGGTTGGTAACAAAAGGTTATTCCAAGGCGTCAGGAATTGATTTTGGTGATATTTTTTCTCTTGTTGCCAAGGAAAATTCTATTAGATTACTTTGATCTATTGTTTTTCCATTTTATTTTGAGGTATAATAGATGGATGTGAAGACAAAATTTCTTCATGGGCATATGGAAGAGGAGATCTACATGAAGAAACCTAAAGGATTTATGATGAAGTGTAAGAAATAACTGGAATGCAGGTTAAAAAGGGCTCTGTATGGGTTAAAACAATCACCAAGGATGTGGTATCAAAAATTTGATACATATATACGGGGACTTGGATTAACCAGAAGCAAAGAGGATCACTGTGTGTATTTTAAATTAATTGGTGACCATGTTATTTATTTGGTCTTGTATGTGGATGATATGTTGTTGGTTGGAAATGACAAATAAATTATCCAGGATTTGAAGACCCAATTGTTCTCCAAATTTGACATGAAGGATATTGGTTCTAGAAACTATATTTTGGGCATGGAAATTATACGAGATCGGGAAAAGAGGAAGCTCTGGTTAAACTAGAGGAAGTATGTCGAGACAATACTGTAGAGGTTCAATATGCAGGATAGTAAACCAGTGAAGGTTCCTATTCCTATAGGTGTAAATTTATCTTTGGAACATTGTCCCAATACACAAGAAGAATAATACAACATGTCCTGTGTTCCATATGCAAGTGCAGTGGGTAGCCTAATGTATGCAATGATATTTACTAAACCAGACATTGCACATGCAGTGGGAGTATTGAGCAAGTTTATGTCAAAACCAGGGAAGGAGCATTGGACAAAAATGAAGTGGGTTTTTAGGTATTTGCATGGCACTAGTGATTATGGTTTTTGATACTAGGGAAGACCAGGATCAGACAAAATTTTGGATATATGTGGCTTTTTTGATGTAGACTGGGCTGGTGATCTAGATCAGAGAATATTTATAAGTGGGTATGTGTTTAATTTATTTGGAGGAACAGTCAGTTGGATGAGAAAAATATAATATGTAGTGGCTCTTTCAACTACATAGGTTGAATACATAACAACTACTCATGCTAGTAAGGAAGCAATTTGGCTGCAGAGATTGTGTTCAAGTATGGGGTTGGTGCAACGAGCTATAAGGATAGACTGTGATAGCCAAAGTTCAATTTTCTTGGCTAAGAACCTTGATTATCATTCAAAGATAAAGCACATTTATGTTCAGTCACACTTTGTGAGAGATATGGTTGAGGATAAAAAGGTGTTGCCGGTAAAGGTGGACATTTTGAATAATGTTGCATATGCATTGACAAAGTTTGTGAGCACTAATAAGTTCTCTTGGTGTAGAGAAATAATGGGCGTTACAGGGTTGGAACAATGAATAATCTCTCTTGTGGCCCCTTGTGGAAAGAAAAAAGTAAGTGGGAGAATGTTGGGTGTGTGTTATATTCTTTCCATGACTAGCCCCATGTGCAAAGTGGGAGGTAAGAGGGGGGGCGGCTGCCCCCCCCTTTGCTTGCGCCAGGTGCAACAGAGGGGTCATAGTGGGGATGTAGCCTCCCCTATCGAGGGGTTTGGAGGGGAGAAGTAGCCCCCCTGCATGGGGTCCAGGACAACACCACTGGAATTTTTTTTGGATCCTATATTAGGTGGGTGGACCTACCTATGGTTTTGTGCATGGGTTTAGCACATGGTTTTGGGCATAATGGTTTTTTTTCCATGGTATTTTGTAGATCCAGTTAAGGGAACTACGGTTATGTTCTAATATAGGGTTAATGGATTGGGGTTTATAAATGCTTTGGCATGTATATATATGTATTGTAATATTAAAAGGAATATAACGAAAAATCAAGCTGGTAGTCCTGTTTTTGGGATCCAGGGGAAAATATTTGTGTATATATGTTTTATGTTTTATGCTCCCATTATTGTTTATTTTATGTTTTAAGAGTTCGCTTGTAGATAATTTCTGTACAGGGTTAAAACATAAACCTTGCAAAATAAATAAATATTAAAATTGTCAAGTGTAATTTGTCTCACCAAGATGGGAGGACGACCCTCCCACCCCTCAAGTCGGCCCAACTACATATAGTACCCATTCATTTGTGGAGAATACTATATATATAACCCATTAACATCCCTCATTTGGACATCAAAACATCACACGTATATCTGATCCAGAACAAAGGAGAAGAATAATTCTTGAAGGAAAAAAACAAGAGATTATTTGGGCATACATCATCATACCTATGCAAAGTTTTGAACATGTTTTCTAAGGTAGGTCAAAGTTCAAGGTCTAAAATTCTTATGTGAAATTTTGAGGCTTTTTCTATGGACGATAAAATTTTGAAGGACATGCATTTTGGTAGCTTGAGAGGGATGGATTGGCAGTTGGTATTTGGTCTACTGTCACAATTAATTACCATGATTGGAAATTCTATCATCTATTTGAATTTCAATATTGGATATAATCTTAGAATCTAGTAGACCTCCATTTCAGTGAATATATGTCATTATTTAGCCTTAACCATTGTAATGAAAGTGTTTATTATCCTAATAAGTGTGTGAAGACATCAATTAAGCCTTAAATTTCCTAACATAAACCACATCAAATAACCATGATATAAATATGCTAAGACTCTTGTTTACCACAATAAATAACTATGATATTGATGTGTTAAGGTTCTAGTTCAATTCCCACTATTGCAAAGTTAGTTATCCATATGGTTGCAAGCTTAATTCGTACTCACTAAACAAAAACACATGCATTGGGTTGATTCATAAATTAACTGTTTGATAGAATCCACTTTTTTGCAATTCAAAGGTATTTGCATTGATACATATTTTTTTTTTGAAGGAAAAATCAAGGTATTTCAATTCTCAAGAAACCTTCACTAAAGATAAAATTACAAATATCCCACTCCAAGGGAGTTCATAAGGTTAACAAGCAAAATTTTTTACATTCTGAAATATCAAGGGAAAAAGAACATTGCCTAAAGGATATTGCATTTTGAAATATCAAGGGAAAAATCCATTTGCTAAAGGCTAGAGTTGTCTTCATCAGAAATCACAAAATCAAATGTTGATAGAACCATTACAAACATGATAAGTCTGACAATAATCCATTAGTGACAAAAGGCCCGTAATACACTTCACCAAAGTATTTTTAATATCTCTTTGATCCAATCATTTTTCCAAAATGAAAAAAAATCATTTGACAAAAAACCTAGTCCCTACTCACTTGGAAGTGAAAGGTCACTAGGACATCATGTCCTAGCATATCCATTTCTTTCCTTCTCACACGTCCCTTTGAGCTCCATATCAAGCTCTAGGCATACAAGTAGGTGGAGATGAGGATATCAAATTAGAAGGATTCAAATCCAACGTTAAATTTTTACCTTGCTTACTTTAGTTGTCTAATGTTGATTTCCTTGTAGAAGGAACTGACTATGGAGCTTTAGTAATAGGAATCCACATAAATCCCAAGTTGGTACTTCTACCTCAAAAATTGGATGATGATGGAAAATATTTTTCATTTCAATAATTTAGGAGATTTTTCCTAGAGTGATGTTGGCTATTGAGTCTACTCTCAATTGAAAAATAACAACCTTTAAAATAGGAACAGGGCCTTGGATGGTAAGGCGTCTATTTTGACCTAGAAAAGGCATCACCATCATCAATCATCTAGCTTTGATCTAGGATGATAATAGATCTTGGGATGCGAGTCATTATATATTAATATTCCCTTTGGTGTTTGCCCCTCTCAAAATATTTTGTTCAATGAGAAGAAAGCACAAAAGTTGCCAAATCTATTTTTCATTACTCCTCTTCACTACCCTTGATCTCTTGATTTGTTAGTTGGGTTTCAGAAGGAGATTTTTCATTATGAGTAAGGTGATATTTGTACAAACTTAAACCTACACTTATGCTTTGAAGCATCCATACTAACTTCATCATGATCCTCAACATTCGAACATTCAACCTCCATTGGACTTGAAATCCCTAAAATAAGTTCTCGTTCTCCATGCATCTAGAGAAGGTTTGGGTCACCAATGTTTGAATTTTTGTATGAAGTTCAATATGAGATGATATTGGAGTTGTCTTTCAAGTGTCCCACACCAATATTTACTTTTGAAGTATTTAAAACTACTAGCACCATCCACCTTCACATTGTCATATGAAACTACCAAACCTAGATTTACACATTTATCCTTACTAATTGACGTTGAGGATCCACTAGTCAATTTTTTTTTGATTTATTATAGAGGCCTTAAAAATTCCCGTGTTCTCTAGGTGTCACCCATTTCTAGATTTTATGAATTTCCCATAGAAATCCTTGCTTTCCTTAAGCAATCACGAAATAAATGGCCATGGATATGATAGTACCCACATCAATTTGTAAGGTTTTTGTAGTATACCAATTGTACTTGAACCGGGTCACCCCATTCAAATATCACTTCTTTTGAGAGGCCGCTTCATACAGTGGTCATAAATAGAATCCTTCGGGTGCCCTTCCTATCAAAGGTTTCTTGAGCCAAACCTTAAATTTTCCTATCTTTTCTCCCATTAACTTCAATACTTTTGGATCCTAGAGATAAAGGAGAAAACAAGGAAGATGAACACACAAAAGAAGCTTTTCCTTCGCGATGAATTTTTAGTCAAATGAATCATACTAGGGCATTAACATCAACCCAAAATATGTATGGCTCTAGGGATCAAAATCAAGGATCACCTCCTTATCCTTCTCATTTTGAAAGAGAAATACACAAGTGATTATGAGCTTACCTTTGAGTACAATTGTTCATGAAAAATCGATCCACTCTACAAGGTTAGTGAGGTGTGGGTTTGGATGGTAGTAATACCCTATCAACACATGCCACTAGTGTCTTCATAACTTCCCCAACCATTCGCCCAAAATGAGAATCGTAATTAAACTAGAAGAGGGAATACAACTCTTCCCTCCAAAAGATACCCTAACATCTTTCTTCTTTCTCTAATACCTTTTTCATTGTTCAAATTCATGTCCATCGATTCTTGAATTTCAAGAGAATCCACCCCCTACAACTATTTGGTCATTCCTTGAGTGGAGAAGAGTGCATGATAGATTAATCAAAAAGCACATTTGGTTAAAATTCACATGAAACTAGAATGCTAGACTTTCTAATATCTTTCATTTGGAAGTAATATAACCATTCTCAAATCAATGGTCAAGCCCCCCAATTTTCATTTCTAAATGATGTTGGAACCTAAAAAAATATTAAGAAGTTTGAAGGGATTCAGAAAGAAAAAAGAAAAAAAAAGAAAAAAAAGAAAAAGAGCTCTACAAAAATTTCAATTGGAAACCATATAGCCTTGAATGAATTGAACAAACAGACCTACCCAATTCTAAGAGAAAATTGAAATTTTACAAAATGAAACACTTTAATATTATTTATGTAACAAGTTACCCATTATTGATATCATATATAATGTATAATGTGATTTATATTTGGAGAAAAAAATATATCACATATTTTATGAAAACATAATTCATATTTGTAATTATTAAATAGACATCATAAGATAATGAAATATATAACACAATGTTTACATATATTAAATATGAGGACAATGAGAAGAGTTATAGATGAAGCTTTTATGGAATTATTAAAGAGATGGTGGGAAATGGTTGAATAAATTCTCAACCAATATTTAATAGGAATATTTATAACATAGAAAATAGTGAGATGATCTAGAGCATAGTATGAAGGAGGGAGATGTAAATAAAAAAAAAATGATTTATTATAGAAATAAAAAATATATAAATTAATTTTAAAATAAATTTAGATGTATATTAATTAATCAAGTTTAAATCATATTAAGATTTTTAAATTTAAAAAAATCAGTAAATTTATTTTAAATTTAAATTATTAAACAAAATTAAATTTAAAGTATAATTTTATTATTATTTAATATAAATAAATTAACATATTAGATAAATAAATAATTAAAAATATTTACACTTAAAAAAAATTAGTTACTCTCTATACTTACTAGATTCAAACTTAAGATGTATTTATGTTATTTATATTCACTTGTAAGTTATTTAAAAGATATCCCATGCAACATATTTAAAAAATATCCCATGCTCTTGTATAAAATATATATACAAGATAAATAAATATTTATACATTGTAAATTAGTAATTTTTTTTTAATGTGAACAATCCACATTAAAATCCAACATTTGGGATTGAAATATACTCGAGATCTGTGGGACATCCTCTCCCTGTACCAGGTACACAATTCTTGGAGACCCAATCAAATACAGTCGGTGGCTTCGTCGTATTCAAAATAGAGAAAATATGTAGCAACGCAAAGGCTTATGTATATAACTCACGGAAATGAAAGATACCAAGGGATGATATTCAACTCAAATTGGTTTGGAGTAATGAACATCAATGTACTCTACAGGTACAGTCATTAACTAAAGTCTAAATTCCAGTGAAGATTGCTAGAGTTCTTAATAAGCTGGTTGAGAGGTTTTTTTTTTTTTTTTTTTAAGTTGGCAACAATTATATTAATATGAAAGTAAGAAGACACAATCCAGGTAATTAACAACAGAAGTAAAAAGAAAGGAAAGGAATTATTGAAGTGAAAAAAAGACAAGGACATATCCATAGTAAACTAGTGCAAAAAAAAATGAAAAGAAAGAGATTTTGAAGCAACAAACATAAAGCAATGTAAGAATAAAAATAGAAAATAATTATTGTGTATTATAAATTGAAATGTAGAAACAAATGAAATGAATTACTAGAAAATGAAATCTCTCAGAAGTTTGATGTTTTTTTGTGTAGTATTTTTTTTTAATGATGGAAAGTATGGTCATAGGATTATATTTAAGGGTTGGATTTGTACAAAATGAAAATGTATATGAAATGTTTAAAAAAATGTTTGGTTAAAGGATGATGTAAATCATGTTAAGGCGAAAAGCCTCTATAATCACGATTAATGATGGTTCTTGGTAAACCAAAATTAGGCTAACACCCCAAATAGTCATGATCGTTAATGATTTTGTAATAAACTAAAAACCATGAAAAAATTTGGTTCATGGTAAGTCAATATCTATTTTAGAAATAATAATGTAGTAATCCAAAAAAACCTAGGATAGTGTTAAGGGTAATCAAATAAAATCAATGTTATTGGTTATAATGAAGGGGGACTAAAAGCTCTGTGGTTTGAGAATTGTTGATGAACTATGTATGAGAAAAAAAAACTTCCTTATCGGCACAACGTTTAGTAGTTGATATATTTTAATAAATGATAATTTTTTATATGGACATAAACAAATATGATGTTTATTCCTAGTTATGAATCTGAATGCCATAACGATTAGAATGAACTAGGATAAACATTAGATATGAGCAATGGAGTAGACTGAATATGAAGATTGTAAAAAATAGGAGATGCAACTTGAGTATTGGAGATTGATTAGACCAATTAAAGGACTAAGGTTTAAAGTCACTAGATGAAATGAAGTTTGAAATCACAGGTATTCGTTAAGAGGGAAAATAAAGCAATAACCTACTTTTGATTATTTATAAACATGTTGTAATATGATAATTTAGCAAATCGTACATAATGCATGCATATGAAGCAAAGATGCTTGGGACAATGGGAGATGTTAGGGATGAATATTTCATGGAATAAATTGAGATATTTATGGAGAAATTACGAGAGATGTTTGAATGAATTCTCAAACAATATATAATTATGAAATATTTGTTATGGTCACCTAAATATATATAAAGGGACCCATTTTACATTGGAAAATACATACTAGTAATGAATCACTGAATATAATTTCCACACTACAATTTACTGAGCGTAAAATTTAGTTTCTTTTACTTATATATGTGATTTTTTTTGGGTGCACATATTAGAATACATTTCATGGAACATTCCCTAAACTTTGAGTTATCCAAATGGTTCCCATATATGAAATACTGCAAAACAAGATGTAAGCAACTTTTGGGAAATGAGGTAATTCAACATTCTTTTGAACTATTTCTTGGAACGAACTTCCATTACAATACAATATTGATCACTAGGGAGATTATAATATAATTAAGGGATTGCCAAAGATAAAGATCAACTAGTTTTGGCAAGAAGAGGGATAACAATGCTCAACAAGAGTTGCATTGTGTTTTTGACCATGGAATAATCCATATTCCCAACCAATATGGTTTCTAGGTGAGCTTGGAGCCTAATAATGGCACATGTTTAAATAAACATAGATACCTCAAATTTGGACATTACATATTCTAAAAGAGGATGATATGCCATTTAATTTTATTGTTAGTAAAGTAAACACCTAGTGAATGGATACCTTTCAACTAGAGACAAATGCTTCACTTCAAGGTAATGTATGCAACCTATACTTTTGGCCCAATATTTCTACGTTTCTTTGGAAATTGGGATGGAATAAAAATATTATGTGGGATAATATCTCCATATCTGGTTTTTTTTGGGAGCCCCTTAATGTGTCGTGTGCCAAAATTATTTTGAAAATACTAACCATCTTTTCATTTTATGCCCATATGCCTAGTGTATGCGGTATTCGATCTTTCATGGAAGAGAAGGTATATCACATACACTTCCATTGAGAGCTCATGCATTGTTTCATTTTTCCTTTATTCAATTCCATGAAAACCTTACCTGCCCTTGATTATGAGGAAAATTTTATGAAACTATTTTTAATATTGATGAGCCTCAATATTGCAACAAGAATGTCGCAACTCCCAAGGCTACCAACTTTAATTATCAACCTGGGGTTCGTACAAACTTAAGAGGTATTGACACAATATGTGAAACATAGAATGTGTCCTTATTTTGTTGATCTGGTGTAATGGAGTGATTGTCATAAAATCGAAGCCTAGAATAATTGTAGAAATGGAAGTTTTGCTTTGAAAAGAAATTAATCCTACACGAGAATGCTTCCTCATCATTTTGTATAAGTACCAATTTGAATTATCCTCCAGGGGCATGTATTTCTTAGTCTTATTGTGGAGAAAACTTTTTTTTTTGCAGCTCCACTTTCATATCTAGCAGGGATGTACTTAGATTGATTCAAATAATGAAGATTGGTGCCATTTTTAGCTTCTAAAGCTTGTTTTCCTCCATAGAAATCTGAATCTCCTTCTAAATATTTTTTGTTTTTGCAAAAATAAAGAAATGAATAAACTAGGAAACAACAATAATTTGTAATTGAAATCCTAAGAGCATGAATTCAAAGAAATAAGCCTAATCTATTTTGTAAAAATGTTGTCCTAAGTGGTGTTTATTAATCCTCAATCATGGATTTAGATCCTAGGGGTCATGATTCAATCCTAAGAGACAAAAACCAAGCTTTTGGAGCAAATTTGGTCAATTTTACACGTGCTACAAGAGTGCTACATGAAGTTATGTTTTAGTTATAGGAAGTCTTGTTTAGTAGATATCTCACCGAATGAATAATTAAATCAAATGAAAATGGGATGGGAAAAAATTTGTCATTAAGTAGGATGTATTAGGTCTCCATTCGAAGTGTAATCACTCCAAAATACCCATGTTCACACATGCAAAAAAATAACAGAAAATTGCTACTCTAAAAACTGGAAATTTAAGAACTAGTGATCTAGTTAACCTATCAAATGCCTAAGCTAATCAAGTGAAAATGAAATGGGGTAAATTTTGTTATTATCTTGAATGTTTTTATGACCTAATCCAAGTGGATTAAACTCAAATTAAGCTCATCAACCCATTCTAAAAAAAGTAAGAAAATTACTACTATTTTGCTACAAGGCATTTCCAGAAATCCTATATTTGTAAACTAGTAACCAATTCCAAGTACCTCAATGATGAAGATGACCTTCCAAATTTATTATAAGGATGAATAATGCTTTTGAATATGTAAATAAACTTTAAAAATAACTCACTTCAATCATTTAACTTGTATAAATTATATAACTGATATGTTATATGTCTAAGATTCTTCTGATCATACACTATTTGACTTCATGCACAATAAAAAATCTATTCCACCATTGATCATCACATGCGGAAATTAACACAATTGCAATGCACACATGAAACCATAAAAATTCACACACATTAACACAGTGATTTAACGGGAAAGCCTGAAGCTAAAAACCCCAACTATCTGTATATAATATATGTCATAGATATCATGTAACAATCCTCATACAAAGTTGAACATGTCAAGCTCTCAATACAATACAATCGCTACACACTAATCAGGTCTGATCTAGCAAATCCATGCACCGATCTACTTACTGCCTTTGCCTCTCTTTTGCGCAATCCTGTGCAGAATGGCACCAGATGAACTCAAATCCTGGAGCTCCAACTCGCAATCCTCATTGGCATCTCCACTGAGTGTTGGATGCAATCAATGCATCACTATAGTCACAACTGATAGTCATCTTGCCCTTTCACCTATCTCTCCACTGGTCTCCACTGAAACTGTCCATGCACTGTAGTTAACTGATGTATTCTTCAGTTGATTAATGAGTTAATATTTAGTGAATTAATTTTTAAT
This sequence comes from Pinus albicaulis, assembly GCA_034641835.2. NCBI lineage: Eukaryota > Viridiplantae > Streptophyta > Pinopsida > Pinales > Pinaceae > Pinus > Pinus albicaulis. Next base: position 1,456,238,723 of record CM076578.1, read on the forward strand.
TAATTCACACCACTCTCACTAGTGTATCAATCAGTTAGACTAGATACAACTAGCTCAACCGTGTCTAACTGAGTTAAACTGAACACAACTCCACCAACTACTTCTACGACTCCACCCGACTTTGTCCTGCAGGTTCCTACTTTGAGTCATCCACCCCAATACGCTCCGATAAATCCTGGGAACAGAGTAATTCCTTAAACAAAGCTCTGTAATATGTTGCGCATAGCGAAGTGCTCCAAGAGAATAAGTTAATGTTTATAGTCCAAATATTATTAAGAGCTAATAATATTCAACATATCTATTTTTAGACTGGCAATCTAAAAATAGATTCCGCCCAATATGTCTAAAAATAGAAGTCCGTCTATTTTTCCAACTTGACCAACCATCCACAAATAGCATCCTGCAACTCATAGAATATGATCAACATGTCTAAAAATAGACATAGTCTAAAAATAGACTTTGCGCCAAAAATAGCCTGCGGGCCCACTTAGTGAAGGCGACTCTTTTCACTAAGCTCATCAACTTGTTGAATCTCAACATAACTCAATCCTACAACAAGAAAAGCATCAATACTAAATACAGAAATAGACAAAACAAGAATAAGACATGAATGTGAATGAAGTGAAAATAACATAAATAAAGTGTGAAAGAGGGCTCTGAGGCCCCTCGGATGGCCAAGCCCAAGGAGACTCAGAGTCCTATGGAAGAAACCAAGCCTTAGAAGCCTACATGTGCCTAAGAAAGCTTATATGGGCCTTAATTTGTGTCTAATTTAGAGGCCCATCATACCCCCCTACTGAAACTGTTGCTCATCCTCTAAGCAACCCATTCATCCTCCTTGCCCTATTGTTCTTCATGTATCCTAACATGTTTCATGCTTTGTTTGTTGGTCTATTGCTTCTATTTTTACTGCTTTTCTTGCTACTCTTATTTCTACATTTTGTCCCCCATCCCAGTTTCCCAAGGAAGTTCTAATATAGTAATATAGGTTCAAGCTACTTCTTTTTCTCAAGTGATTCTTCAACTATAATGGGTTCTATTTTTTAGGGCAACACCTTGCTTTTGGCTTGTCTTCTTGGTGTTCCTATGACACTTATTCTTGTTGAAATAAGGATTTCTTGGCATCCATTACCTCATTGCTAATGTCATTCTCATTGAAGTCCAAGGCCCTTCCTTATACAAATTCTTGGCCATGACACATCGTAGTATCCATCAAATTCTTATAAAAAACCTTAACTAGCAATCTAAATTGTCTTTTCTCATTAAACTCTAGAATTGAAAAAATTTAACAAAGAGCTCTTTATTCTTAAGAAGGGAGAAATGATGGTCAATAAACTGAAGCAAAATAAAGGAATGATGTGATGACCAAATTGGTGACTTGGATACCTTTCACCCTTGTAGAATTTACCATGTTGGTAGCAAATCCTTTGCAGCCCTATTGTGTTTATTTTTACCTTGTAGATATTAATTAATCATTGTCCGACACCCTAGTAGCAATTTTTTTCTCTTGCAACCCTTTTTTAATCTCCTGTAGCAAATATGTCCTTGCTATAGCAAATATGTTCTTCGAGTAGAAAATCTATTTTTCTTGTAGCAACTTCCTGTAGTAGATTTTTTTTTTTCTATAGCAACTTCCTGTAGCAACTGTATTTTGCCTGTAGCAACCAATATTTGCATGCCAAGAGGTGGTGGGTTGACCTTTTATTTTATTTATTTATTTTTTTCAATTTTTATCTTTTTTCATTGCTTGTAAAATAAACTCAGAGTGATTTGTTTTGTTAACTGAGTTGGCCCTTAGTTACCCCTTGGCACTCCTTGTCTTCCATCACAACTAACTCCTTACTGCCCACTTTCTCAAGTCCTCTTCACTTTTTTTGTGTTCCTTTCCCACATGTGTGCGTGTCTTGGTGGAAAAGTGAAGCTAACTGCTAGATAAGGTCGAGGTTTCTCTACTACTAATTTTTCGTTATAAAAAAAAAAAGAAAAATCTTTTCCTTCATACACTTGAAATGTTTTTCAAGTTAAGATAAGTTTGTAAGAAAGGTTTGGACGATTGCATACTTGAGCCTTACCCTTGATGTATTTTTGTAGGTGATATTGAGGCTACTGGTATGAATGTTGAAATTTCCTTTGGTGGTTCTGAAGCTGCTATTAATAATTTTGAAACTGCATGTGATAATCTGTTGGAGGTCCTATTGTTGATAGCCTTGAATCTGTAGGTCTTCTAGGGTTCTTTTTTGTTGTTGTTGCTGCTGCTTCACATCCCTGGCTAAAATGTTGCTGCTGGGATGCTCATTATGTGAGTGTTGTAGTTGATAATTGAATTGATGCTTGCATGAGGCTATTGGAATGTTGAAGAAGCAGTTGGAATTCTCTTTGAGGTACAAAATGTCACTTTCATCAATCATTTTTCATTGGATCGAATATTCTCATTGTTGATTGAAGTTCCATGATTCATGTGATAAAAATATAGGTGCCACCATGGATCAAAGGTTATTGTTTGAGATGAACAATAATCTTATAGAAATCTGCAGAGGTCCTGTAGCTGCCCAAAATTTGAGGAAATGGATCTTCAAGGTCTTCATGATGATTGGTTCTTCATTCTAGTTCTCTCAATTGTGGTCTTGTAAGGAAATTACAGACAACTGCATGAATGTATTTCTTCCTGCAGCAGCCAAAGAAACCCTTCTATGAAAAAAATATCCTTCATATAATGATTCCAAAAATACCGATAATTCATGATCAATCTATGGACAAGGATCAAAAACCTTGGTTGTGGTGAAAGTAATGAAAGAAGGGGTGAAAATGGGTTCTTTTCATGGAAAAAGGTGAAAATGAGGGCGGCGAAGAGGTCAAGTGGTGTGGAAAATGAATGATGAGTCTATGGTGGTCCTCTTTCAACATTTTATAAAGGATGCATGACATTTTGGCCTCTTTCTCCAATCAGGTCCGCTTCCTGTAGCATCTACGGGACTTCCTGTAGCATTTCAGGACAACCCCCTTGTCATAGATTTTTTTTATCCATAAATATCAAATGAGAGATTGGATTGAGCTAAAATTGTTTTATCATGTTACCATCATCCTTATGAACCTCCCTTAAAAAATCTTGTCTATTGGATGCACATATCTCGAGAAAAATTAAAAATAGTTGTAGGTGATGGAGGTCAATTTCCAAAAATTGTGCACTGGAATTTGTTGAAATTTCTTGAGTATGTTACCATCATCTATATGCATCTCCCCATGAAACAAATCTGCCAGTGAATGCACGGTTTTCAAGAAACAATAAAAACAATTTTCTACTAAAAAACAAGACTTCGTGTAGCAAAAACATGACTTCCTGTAGCATTTTAGGACAACGAGGAATATGAATGAGAAAATCTTTGAAATGATGGGTGGATGTTGGAAATGGATGAGGGTGATGGATTGGCATGACCTTGGTCCTTTTGGAGCATCTGAGCAAAGGAGGAGAAAGTCCAAGTTTGACTTCCTTTGACTATATTTTTGACCAACTTTTTCTTTTGGTGCCAACTTGTTTTTTGTTGCTTGCAAAGGTTGGAGAGGACCTGCATTCATTAGAGAGAGATACATGGAGCAAACAAATTCTTTTCTTTTTTTGTTTGTCCTAATAGCCACCTCAATGAGGTTTTCAACTAGTAGGTATGCCTAGATGCTTCAAAGGAGGTTTCACCTAGGATCTTTTATTTTTCTCTTTTTTCCAATCCATTGACCGCCTCATGGAGGTTTTTAGTAATTGAACCAATCTGAGGTACCTCAAAATATGTTTTCACCTGAGATTTTATTCTTTTATTTTTTCTCTTTTTGTATTTTTTTTCTATCCTACTATACTTAAAAAAAAATCTCTTTAAAATTTAGGAATAATTCCAATGGAGCCATGTGCACATCAATATGACAGATAGAATAATGTGTAGGCTTGAAAGGCATGCTTTGACATGTACCTGAATATGAGAGACAAACTTCTTTGACTGAGATGATATCAAGTATTGTTGAAGAAGAGTGTGTTGTTGCAACTTAATGGTTGTTTGGAACCATATTTCAATATAGTTTTGATGCCCCTAGTCCACTTGCACAATTGGATCTCTTTTAGTGTCTTCTTCTACTATGACGTTCAAATATTCCTCTTTTTGTTGATTATTCTCTTAAAAACATGGAGGGTATGATGGTAAATATGAGGGAAATTTTTCAATCTCTGATTCTGATGTCTAATATTCATCAAGTGCAACCCATGATTATTTTGTCTTCTCATTTGAATCTTCTTTTTCTGAATGTTGTCCTTCAATGAAATCAAGAGAATCAATTTTTTGCAATACTCTTCCTGAGCTAATATGGATACCATTTAGATCAAGAGTATATATTTGGCAGTATTGTACCTCAGCATTGTAAGTGGTTTGAGCTACTTCATTGTGTGGGTTTGGAAATGGTGGTACAAGTAGTTGAGTAGAAGTGGATATTTGAGATGGATGTGGTTGGGGTTTTGGTTGTGGTGGAGGTGGATGGTAGGGATAACATGGAGTTGGGTATGGAGGATATTGAGGATGATATTGTGGATTTATCGTATAAGGTCCTTTTCAACCTTGTTTCCAAGATTTTCTTTTGGGTTGAGATGGCCAAGATTTCCAAGGAAAGGGTGTGTTCCAATTACTTTGAGATGGATGTGCATAACTTTGAAATTATAAATTAGGTTCTTGCACCATACTAGGTTGATTAGGCTTCCATGATCTTCTTGGAGCTACATAACATAGTTGCTTTGATGATTGGCTTGCTCCACTGTCTTTTTGGTACAATTCCTTCAACATTGGTAATGATGGGAAATATTTAGTAGCATATGATTTTGCATGGAACACAAAAATATCAACATCTTAATTTGCTCATTTTTCATTCTTAACATTTCTACTTGTTCACTTAGATTGATAATACATTTTTTTTTTGAAGTTATCAAGCAAATTTCCAAGTTCAGCTTGACTTACAAATGTTGATTTTGATTTACTTACTCTTGCCCTTCCTCTTGATATGGGCTTACATGTTTCACAAATTTCTTTAAATGATAATTCATATACATCTCCTCTACTCATGAGATCAAGGAGATCAATCCACTCATTCCTAATTGTTCTAAGTAAGATGGTTTTTAGTCTGTCAAATCCTAAATGATGTAAATTTTTCCTCTTAACATTATACATGAATATCTCTATTAGATCCTAAAGGATCTCATCTTGTTTTTTATTCATTCTAAAGATTTATTATTTAAGATCACGATCTTTATATTTTTCTAGAAATATATTTTGCATATCATTCCATGATCTTATTGAATTAGTACCTAAACTCATGAACCATTTAAGAGCTTTATCCTTCAATGTTGTCGGAAACAATCTCAACTTTTGAGTGTTTAGTAAGTAACCATAATATCTACAAAGTATTTCAAATTAAAAGAGAAAGGTATGCAGATCTTATGACCTCATACCATGAAAGTTGGGAAAGACATATGGAGGGATGTTCTTCATATGCACACTGACATCAGTATCTTGAATGGGAAATCCAAGATTATCTTCTCAATTGTCATCATCTCCATCCATTTCTTCTATCTTCTCTGCCACCTCTTCTTCTTCTACCTGCAAAAGTGGATGGTGATGTGGCTCTTACTGTACCACATGATCAAATGAGGGGGGCCCAGTGTTAGAGAATTTAGTTTTTTTCAATAAGAATTCTAATGAAATGCAAATTTATGTTTTTGAAATGAAATATTCCTAATGAAAATCTTTTTTGTTTTTGCAGAAAGAAAAGAAATGAATCAACTAGGGAAGAAAACAATGCATACTTTGACACCTCATACAAAGTAAAAAAGTAACATATTTTTTATTGTTTCTTGAAAAGCGTGCATCCATTGGCTGAGCTATTTCATGAGGAGATGCATATATATGATGGTAACATGCTCAAGCAATTTCAATAAATTCCAGTTCACAAATTTTGAGAAATCGACATCCATCAACTACAACCATTTTTATTTTTTCTCGAGATTCGTGCATCCAATGGCTGAAATTTTTTATGGCGAGGTTCATAAGGATGATGATAACATTCTCAAAAAAATTCAGGTCAATCTAGTATATTTTTGGAGAGTTATGGATAAAACAATTCTGCTACAAGGGGGTTGTCCTAAAATGTTACACGAAGTTCCGTAACTGCTATAGGAAGTTACAGTGAGCTACATGCAGGTGGACTGAGGAAAAAAAAAAAATCACCAAGGGTCTTGAGGCGTAGAAAAATAAATTATGAGAGTCTTCCCATCATTTCCTGCCACCTTCTAATCACTCCTCCATCTCAAACACACGGGTTTTGTTTTCTAACCTTACCTTTTGTCACCTCTGTAAAAGATTTTTTTTGGAAAAAAAAATAGTTCCTTCACTCCATTTTTCCAAGACCACACCACTTCCTCATCATCCTATCATCATCTTACAATTACCCTAAGACCTCTCCACACTCTCCCTCATCACCCATGCAAATTTAGAGTCTAAAATAAGAAGAAAAAAAAAGGCTACTATAGGAAGAAACAACTTCCTGTAGAAAGTCCTATGTAAACACCAGAAAGGACTTGAAGTGGTTTTATTGATTATCCAAGAACAATTTTGAGGTGAATATGAAGAGGCTATGGTGCTCCAAGAAGGAATTTAACCAGCAACAACAACCTAGACATCAGAGAGACACCTACACACACAAAACAACGTTATCAATCATGGTAATCAAATTCTGAAGACATCTACCAGGAACAGAAAAAGAGTCAACTCCCTCTGATATCATGATGTATACGACCAAGCTATATCATGAAAAAATATCCATCAAATCAACATCACAGGTAGGTACATGTATTCAATATTTTTTACCTCTTCTCTTGAGTGTGTTATGGTTAGAAATTTGTTGTCAATGGATGAGAGATGAGGTTTTATAAGCTAAGGATGGGTTAGCAGTCTTGACCACCCTCAACCAGTTAAGTGCATATAACTCTCTCACGCATGCAACATGGAAAAGAAAAATGATGGAAAGTGATAATTACAAGGAAATTGGACCAGATCAGCAAGGGCACTGATCGCACTACCACGGAAAGAAATAAAAAACAAGGATCAACTTCAGATGTATCGATGCTCATTCCAAAAATAGTTAAAGAGGCTCATTAAGGCATCAAAGGTCGAGCTAGATAATACTAGGGGATGTCTAGGGTGCTACAAAATAGCTAAAAAGTTTATTTGTAGGTGTTACATGGGAAATAAGGCTTCTACAAGAGAAAACATAGATGATACAGGAAAACATAAGTGGTTTCAAAATACCCTTATTTTAAGAAATTTCATCTAAAAACCCTAGGATTCGAAGGAAAACATCCAAAGGAAGGGTAAATACATATTTTTCCTTGCTATATGTGAATAATAAGCCTGCAAAATTTTCATTTTTTTTCAATAGTAAAACTTATGGGAAACTTTTGATAAAAGTTTACAAATAAAAAATGAAATGTGGATGTTTCCTTTGAATTGATCTTAATAAGAAAGGGAATTTCTATTATTTTTGGTTGAGCATGAAATCAACCTTCCTTGAGGAAATATAAGAAATTTGTCTATTTCCCCCTGTCTTAAAAACCCTCATTACACAGAAATATCTAAAACTTGTAGCAGAAATAGAGAATTTCCTTGCCAACTTTGGAAAGTTGTATTGAAGGCTATGGAGACTGCATATAACCATAGAAATCCCACAACAAAGAAGAAGGAAAATAATAAATTAATGACGAAGCATAATATTATGGAGAAGAGGGATATTATCCAAAAGAAAAACTCAAGGAGGAAGAAGGAGGAGAGGAAAAAACTATGATAAAATCCAAAATAACAGTGCCTAAGAGAGACCGTATCAAAATTGAGAACTCTAGAGCCCATTAGGAAATCACCTAGAAAACAAAATAGATGAAGAAGGCAAAAAATGAAAGAAGGTATTCACCATCAAAATAGAACTCAAACCACAGTGATGAAAAGAAGCTTTCCAAGAGGTCTCTAATCTATTTCTAGCTTCTGTCCAAAGCTTAGAAGATGTTATAGAAAGGTAAGCAGAAAAAATAAAGCATGAGGTGCAATTTTGGTCAAGATTTGATAGATTTTGTGATGTTCTACATAATGGTACAAGTCTACTACAGGTATACTAGAGGATGCTATGAGTTGCTACAAGATCACATCTGAGGTCATTTTTAGGGTTTCAGAGGTGTCCAAATGATGGAAAAAGGTAGCAGGAGGTTGGAAAAGGATGTGAAGAACTTTCCAAACTGAAAAATATCCAAGAACCCATCTTGCACAAGAGGAAGGCTAATGGTCTCTAGAAACACTATGATTTTTCTATACACAATTGTTTTTGGAGAAATGAGTGAAAATGGAATGAAGGTGTCAAGGGAGAGGGTGTGAATGAAATGGAACTACAAGCTAGCATAGCTCACTTTCAAAGAGGAAAGTTTTGTTTTTGTGCTTGAAAGACTACTAAACAATCATGAAGATAACAACTACATTTTTGTGCTTGTCCTTGTAGAACCTACAACCAAGCTTCTTAAGAGAAAGCACTGAGGAATGTACAAGAGAGAGGCCACCAGGGCCATGAAGGAGGAAAAATTAGGTCACGAAGTTTCGTAGAGGATGAGAAACACTTTAAGTAGTGGGGTATGATGGGCCTCCAAATTAGACATAAATTAAGGCCCACATGACTACCCTTCAACACACTAGATCTCTCTTTTTGCATTAGATGACATATTTTAACTTTAATATGTTCATTATGAACGTTTAAAGATAACTGCATATTTGTGCCTAATATTATTTATTTTTGTTGAATATTGTGAGAATATTGGACAGATTATGAAGATTTGGAGGATGAGATAATCTAGGGACTTTCTCCCTACTAAAGGAGGATCAAGATTGGAGAATATATGAACAAAATATCTTGAAATTATTGAGAAAATCTAGGAATGTGTTCTGTGCCATTTAAGGCAGATTCCTAGAGTTGGGAACCAGATCCACTATTTGAGGGATTTTGGAGGGGAAAGCTCCATGATTTCAAGGAGAATGCTTCCTCATCATTTTTTATAAGTACCAATTCGAATTATCCTCTAGGGGCATGTATTTCTTAGTCTTATTGTGGAGAAAACGTTTTTTTGCAGCTCCACTTTCGTTTCTAGCAGGGATGTACTTAGATTGATTCAAAGAATGAATATTGGTACCATTTCTAGTTTCTAAAGCTTGGTTTCTTCCATAGGAGTCTGAGTCTCCTAAATAATTTTTTTTTTTTGCAGAAAGAAATAAATGAATCAACTAGGCAAGAACAAAAATTTGTAATTGAAATCCTAAAAGCATGAATTCAAATAAATAGGCCTAATCTATTTTGTAAAAATGTGTGTCCTAAGTGGTGTTTATTCTTCCTCAATAATGGATTTAGATCCTATAGGTCACAATTCAAGACTAAGAGACAAAAACCAAGCTTTGGGAAAAAATATGGTCAAGTTTCCACGTGCTACAAGAGTGCTATAGGAAGTTTTATTTAGGAGATAACTCACTGTTACACAGTAATTTGTCACCATCCCTGTAATTCCCATCTCGCTCATTGGAGGGTCATTTCTATGACCAATAAGTAGTGTCATGCCTTGCAAATACCATCATTGCATCCCTTTCCATGAGGACAACATTTCTTCTGTTGATCATTTCCTGAGTAGACTCCTAAAAACACCTGTTTTTGCCCGCGCGTGGCCCTTCGTGTGTACACACACCTTTTAATGGGGGAAAATTAACAACGAGCCGCGCAATTGGCACTCTGTCTAGTGTTGCACACTCACTATTTATGGAATTTTTTTAAAAAAAGAGAGAGGCGGGGACTTTGGGTTACAACAACCCGTTGCATGAGTCATCGGGAGTGGTTCGACTGAATAACCACGACCTTCCTCCTTTGGCCTCTTCTTTCCACCTTATGGGGAAACCTCCCAAGGGATAAGGCCTCCCTTCCACTATTATAGGGATCCCAACCTCCTCCTCTCCTCTATAAATATAGCCATTATCCCATAAATGGGCGAAAAGTGTGTTTATTGTCTTGAAGTGCCTTAGCTTTGAATCTCCAAATTCCCAAGAGCCTTTGTGCTGTAAGAGCCCTCTTTCTTCCCTTAAGGCCGACTCAAGTAAGGAGACTATCGTCGAGAGACTCAGGAGAGGTTTGCCCTTTCCCTGGTGAGCTTTGCGAGACGTGAACGACTGGAGACCCATCCGAAGGAGACCACGACGTCAGAACTTTGGTTGTAATCTTTCTTCGATCGTTATTTAATGAATGATTACGATTATGGTTCCACTCTGTTTTCAATGATGTTAATATGAGTAATATCCTTTCTGACTGATATTGAGTTACGTATGCTGGATTTTATGCTTGTATCTGTTTGTTTCTTGCATGTGCAGGTGTCCATCTGCAGAAATCATTGGAGGATCGTGATCTGCCGAGGCTGAGGAACGGGAACACTCTCTTCTTCAGATCATAGCATTGGAATCCAGGTAGGCTTCTATCTTTAGTCTTTTCATTCGTAACTAGGAACTTGCGTCGTAACATTTCTGATTGTTGCTAGACCCCTGCTGGGCTAGTAGGGATCGCCTCTGTCCGCAGAGGGGATTTACCTCCTCAACAATTTGGCGACTCCACTGGGGATCGTCTAGTTTTCACTGTCTCATCTGGATTGTCTCGTTTTGATTGTTTCATGGTTTTCCTTGCTTGGTTGGCCTTCTGGGCTGGGTTCTTTTGTGTTTTGGCTTTTGGTTCAGCCCCAGAGGATCAGATCTGACCTCTGCTTTTCCGAATTTTCACCTTTTCATGGTTGGCTTGATTGGCGCGAGTTTAGCCCTGACAGTCGTGCCAATTGGCGCAGTTTTCCAGTTCATCACTCGCGCCATCCCCTGTCTGGCGCGGATTACAGCCAGACAGTCGCGCCATTTCCTGTAGGTGGTAGGGTTACCCTTGTTCGGAAGCTTCTTTTGGGCATTACTTTGCTTCTGGGTTTGTTTTGAATTCTTCTTGAAGTGGTGAGTCTGGTCTTGGTTGGGAGAAATTCTTTGTTTTTTCATTTTCAGGCATTGGCGCTACTTGTCAATGTACAAGTCGGGCCAATTTCAGGGTGTGTAAAAAATTGAGATTTTTTCCCTTAATCCTTCACCAATGTGTCTTTCCCTTCTAGTCTTTTCACTGTATGAGCATAGATTACATTGCTCATTGGTTGGAATGTCTTCTTTCCATGATTGTTTGATGTAAAAGGGAATGAATGCCTTGTTTTGATCTCATTCTTTGGAATTCCTCTTTGTGTTTTGTCACCTTTTGAGGAATTTCGTTACAAAGTGTTTTGAAACAACGATTGCATTCTTAGTGTTTGTTTGCATCCCTTTTGCTTTCATCCTTTCATTAAGGAGATTTGCGTTCTTTTAGTTTTCGTCTCATAGTTTTCTTTTCGTTAAAATGCATTAGATCACATTGCATTGAAAAGGATTTTTTGAGATCCATCATTGAACTTAGATTACATTGTTTAGTGATTGAAAACTAGAAATCGCTTTGATTGCATTCTCTTTTATTAAAATCATGCATTAAGTAGATTCTCATTTCATTGAAAAATGCATTGAGTGCATTCTTATCATTTGAAAAGAAAAAGGAAATTGTGCATAGATTACAATTGCATAGTTTTCGGAAAAATAATTTTGCATAGATTACATTGCATAATTCGCTTCGTTGAATGTTTTAGAATACTTTTGGACAGTGAAAGTCATCTAGTTTGGAAAAGTTTCGTTTTCAATTTTGCTGTTTGTTGCATCATTTTTTGAAGCTCTTCCCTTAACTAGATAGCATTCATCGAATTGAAAAGTTTTATTTTCTCATGTAGTCGCATACAAGAGATTGTCATATGACATATGGTAGGGCCTTGAAACCGAAACATAATTGAAGATCAACCATAAAATTTACTCAATTTACCTTAGGAAGCATTGAAACATTAACGAAATATTTAGAGGTCTAGGCTAGAGACGTGTTCCGGTGTCGTTAAACCTAGCAGCTATCGCTCGCCTTTTGGCTTTAGACAGCGCTAGTACGGACCTGTGCTCCCCATACCATCACGTATATAAACAGAGACCCCTCTATTTTTTCAATCCTTTATCCATAGGAAGCTGAGTCTGCCGCCCTATACCCGTGATACACTGAACACAACATTCGGGGAGATTGCCTGCACGTACGGAAAGTCCTTGGTTGATTTCTGTTTCATTATTGAAACCAAGGTGTATATTGCAGTTCACGGATATTTGGTACACCCTTTTTGCCTAGTATTCCCGAGCAGTAATTTGGTCTTTTCTGACTCCCTAAATTTGAAAAGATCATCAAGCGCTTGTCCTTTCACGCTTGTTTCCAATCTGAAAGTGATAGAGTCACCTTTTTCCTATTTCTCGACTCTTAAAATATGAAACGATAGAGTTTTGTTCCAATGTTTTAAAAATTAACTACCCACGAAATATTCCTAGTTAAAGTTAGTTTCCTTAGGGTGTTGTTATGAAGATTGTTTCTAATGGAAACTTTTCCGAAGTTTAGCAACCAAGGAATCCCCTTCGATGGGAATCCTGGTCATTTTCCTCCTTTTGGGAATGTTGGTGCTCCTTATATGGCAACATTGTCCCTTCCTGGGTTAACTGTTGGGTTGCCTGTTTGGTTGTTTTCAACCTCTGTGGTCCCGAATGTATCGGATACTGTTCAATCAGTTCCTCCGCCTGAACAACGTCATGTTGATTCTAAGGTGGACCTCTCCCCTTCTTCGCCTGTTTCTGTGTCCTCCTCTTCTGCTTCGCCTGGTGAAAGTCTGGATTCTAGTAACCAAGTGGCTAAGAAGAAGAAGAAGAAGACAAAGAAGAAAAAGTCTGATAAGCGAGAGGTTAAAGTTGTAGCTACTGCTCTTATTGATAAACCTTCCAACCCTCCGCGGAAAGTCAAGTTCCCTTGCATGTTGTGCACGGGAGACCATCTTCTTCGAGATTGCCCCGACATTCCCAAGGTGCTCGAAGTATGGTCCAACGGTCTTCCACCGTTGCCTTTGGCTTCCGGGAGTCAGGTTGGGGGCAAATCTTCAACTGATGCTGGTAAGGCTCCTAAGAAGCAGGGTAAGATTACCAATCCCTATAAGTTGTGTGAAGGGCACCATGCCATTCACCTTTGTCCTTATATGGATGAAGCCAAGCGAGTGTTGGACAGCTCAACTGTTTCTACACCATGCCTCCCGGCTGGTTACAAACAACTTTCTTTGAGTCCTACACCAGCTGATCCTACCATTGGTCAAGAGTCATCCTTGGTCAATCCCGCTCCCCCGGAAATTCAAATTCAGGAATCCGTTCCCGACCAACCATTGGTCGTGGGATCGGTTGAACTGGCCTCGTCTATGATGCACCAGGTCTTTTCCGTCAAGAGTGGACCTCACACCCCTCAGGTTCTTCTTGTTTCTTCAGATTCCTCGGACTTGGAGAAAGATTCTCCTGTCCCCGTACCTCAAGAAGTTTCTCCTCTGCCTCCTGTGATGGAGGTCCCAGAGGATACTCCTCCCGCCTTCGAGATGGAGGTTGTGGAGGATGCTCCTTCTTCTTCCGTACCACCAAGGGAAGACCATCTCGGTTCGATGGTAGCCCCTCCAAGTAGTTTGGTTGCTTCCTTCGATTGGAGTCGATTTGCAGGATACCGCCTTCCGTCTTATGTGCCTTTCGAGATCACAGTACAGGCTTTTGGTCTGGTCATACCCAACACCATTATAGACGAAGGCGCGTCTGTTAGTATTCTATCCTCAACTACTTGGCAAGCTTTCGGTTCGCCGTCGCTTGCGCTTGTTACACAGAATCTGTTGGCTTTTAACAGAATAACGAGTCAACTGTTAGGGATCCTTCCAAGGTTACCTGTTACTTTGGGAGGTAAAACCGTCCATATGGACGTGATGGTTGTTCCAGGCCCCTTGGATTTCAATCTGCTCTTGGGGCGTGATTACACCTATGCCATGGGAGCACTTTTCTCCTCCCTTTTTCGTGTGGTCTGTTTTCCACATGAAGGACGGATCGTGACCATTGATCAACTTTCGTTCTTTGGTCCTGATGTGGCAGCTGGTCCGCCATCACCCCCTCCTGGTTTTTATTCACCCGTTGTATCTGCTCCATCGCAGGTCAACTATGTGTCTACCTACCCTGTGCCCGTACTTAGTGAAGACGCCGTCATGCATAGTGTACTGGGGGCATTCGGTCCTGACTTCCAGGATGTTTTTCTTCCATCGGGAGTGGAACTCTTGGAAGCACTGACTTCTTGTTCATTATGACAAGTTTGTCGGAGCATAGTTCCTTGTTTTGTGTCAAGCTCCTTAAAAAATGAAACAAGGTTGTCGGAGCAAAGTTCCTTGTCTTGTGTCGAGCTCCTTAAACCATGAAGCAAGGGTGTCTGAGGATAGTTCTTTTAATGTGTCAACCTCGTTAAAACAATGAAACACGTTCTTGTTAAATTCGAGTCTCTGATTATTTCTCGTAAAATCCCAGTCGAGTCTTTCTTAGATCTCGTAACTTGAACCTTCACTCCATCTGCCTTTCATATGGACTGAAGCTTGGGGGGCATGTACCTCGAATTGAGTCACCATGCTGGGGGGCATGCTCACTTTTTCAAGCATAGTTTGTTTCCGTTTCAAGATTGTGTAAAAATGAAACCGGTTTCAAGCATAGTTTATCTTTGTTTCAAGCTTGTGTAAAAATGAAACCATTCCCATTTTACCTCTTGTGATTGTCATTTTATCAGCCTGTTTTTGTCAAATGAGCCTTGGTTTCCTCACTCCATCGTCATTATCTGCTTGGCCGATCATATGCCTTCACTTGGTTGTTTTACCTATTCCTGAGGAACCACTGCAATGAGTGGTCTTGTTAGCCAGCCTCTTGACTTTTATCATGTTTTGAGCAGTTCCACCATTGCCGGAACCAGTAGCTACCCTTTATACCACTCGTTCCTCCAGGAGGAGTCATCTTTCAGCTCTTTTCTGACTCTCTAAACATGAAAAGATTGCCGAGGCCCTTGTCGTTTTGATCTCGTTAAAATGGACACGAATTGACATCTACCCAGTATACGTTTACCCCTTTTTCGGGCTGGGACAGATTGATTACGAAAAAGGAATACCCTAGCCTATCACGACTAGGAGGTTTTCTTGGATATTGTTTTCTACCTTTTCGGATCTAAGGAACTATTTACAAAAAGGGACCATTGGAGTTTACTTTTCCGCTGTCTTTTCAAACTCTCTAAATATGAAAAGACGCCGAGTTCTTCCTTTGTCAGACTCGTTAAACCCTGATGACATTGGATTCAGTCGTGATGACGTTATTCGAGTTTCTCCTTCCTAGGGCTCGTTAAATGTACTAGGATGGATTCGTCCGAAGGATGGATTTATATGACAAGCATATGGTATCCTCTTCAAGCTTGTGTAAAAATGAAGAGGTACTCACCGAAATGGTGGGGAAAAATGGAACCAATATCGTTGTCGTCGGCAGTATGTCGCTCTTGAACATGGCACTTGTCTGCATTCATGTCGGGTTGGGGACATCTCATCTCGTTTCTTCACTTTGCCTCCGTGGGTTTGGATAATCCCTTTTGACCTCTCCTCTGCCCATTGCCTCGTCACCATGACCTTTGATCCATTGATGTCAAATACTGCCAAGTCCACTGTCGTGCCGTTTATATGTTCAAGAGAAGTTGGCCTCTGCAAATATAAACCTTCCTCTGATTCTCATACGATCCTGATTCACGACCAAAACATCATGTTCCTCTGTCTCGTGTCGATGATGTGGGAAACATTATGGCCCACCTTCGATCAAGGTCACTTCCTGTTGACTTCAGCTCATTATCCAGGAAGCTGATCTAGAGACTCCTTTATGGTACCTTGGAGCCTGCATGCCTCAATGGCAGGTTCGTCGCATTCGACGTGAGGTTTTCATCATTGGCCTCCGATCGAGTGATTTTGTGGGTGTTCGACGCCAACTCATTGATTCACATGCCGTAGATTGTACCTGTAGTACCTTGAGGGCCATTGTCATTATTGGTGGTTCCTCTCGCGTCTATTAATAGCTTTCATCATTGGCTGGTAATCAGACGATGTTCTTGCATGTTCGACAATCACATATTCGCATGCTTGAACTTTGTACTTTGTTTGGGGTCGAGATGGAGCGCAAGACCCTAGATTGTGTCTATTGTAATCCAGGCTGCGATTGTGGATTATTATCATTATGTGCATGACTCACTGATTGGATGGCTGCGACCATACCTGAGTCTATTTATTTGATCCTCGCTGGATGGCTGCGCCCATACCCTGGATCTGAATTATTGTATACTCTGTTTTGGATGGCTGCGCCCATACCGCATATGCATCATGTACTTGAGATATCAGTTGTATTCTTCTACGCAGGTTTTCCGACGGTGGGCCTTCAATTGAACATGTTCTCGTAAAGCATTTCACCCCTCTCTCTCTTGGGCCTCATACTTTAGGGGGCATCTGTTACACAGTAATTTGTCACCGTCCCTGAAATTCCCATCTCGCCCATTGGAGGGTCGTTTCTATGACCAATAAGCAGTGTCATGCCTTGCAAATACCATCATTGCATCCCTTTCCATGAGGAGAACATTTCTTCTGTTGATCATTTCCTGAGCAGACTCCTAAAAACACCTGTTTTTGCCTTGGCGCTGGTAGCCCATTATGTACCTGCGCCAATGGGGGAAAATTAAGACTGAGCCCATGCCAATTGGCGCTCTGTCCCAGTGTTGCACCCGCACCACTCTGTTTATGGAAAGTTTTTTAAAAAAAGAGGCGCAGTTTCGATTACAACAACTTCGTGCATGAGTCATCAGGAGTGGTTTCACCTGAATAACCACGACCTTCCTCCTTTGGCCTCTTGTTTCCACCTTATGGGGAACCTCCCAAGGGATAAGGCCTCCCTTCCACTATTGTAGGGATCCCAACCTCCTCCTCTCCTCTATAAATATAGCCTTCATCCATTGATGAAGGGGCTGAAGGGCTGAATGGCTGAATAACTAGTCTTGAAGTGCCTAAGCTTTGAATCTCCAAATTCCCAAGAGCCTTTGTGCTGTAAGAGCCCTCTTTCTTTCCTTAAGGCCGACTCAAGTAAGGAGACTATCGTCGAGAGACTCTAGAGAGGTTTCGCCTTTTCCTGGCGAGCTTTGCGAGTTCAATGACTTGACTGAGACCCTACTAAAGGAGACACGGCAATCGAACTGGTTGTAATCTTTCTTCGTCGTTATTTAATGAATGATTATGATTATGGCTCCACTCTATTTTCGATTATGTTAATATGAGTAGTATCCTTTCTGACTGATATTTAGTTGCGTCTGCTCGATTTTATGCTTGTATCTGTTTATTTCTTGCATGTGCAGGTGTCCATCCGCGGAGATCGTGGGGGATCGTGATCTGCCGAGGCTGAGGAACGGGAACGCTCTCCTCTTCAGATCGTAGCATTGGATTCCAGGTAGGCCTCCATCTTTGTTCTTTTCATTCGTAACTAGGAACTTGCATCGTAACATTTCGTGATTGTTGCTAGACCCCTGCTGGGCTAGTAGGGATCGCCTCTGTTCGCAGAGGGGATTTACCTCCTCAACACCTTTCACACCAGATTGAGAAGGATTTTTCTTCCCCTTCCCTTTCCTTTCTTTGGTAGCCAAAGCGTAATTTTATTCATATTCATTCTTCGATGAAGATCCATCCCTGGTACCTTGCCTTATCTCCTCCTGCACAAGATCCGACCAAAGTTGCTCCCATCCTAGTAGTTTCTCCCATCCATTGAAAGAGTCCTCGTAGCTATGCCAACACTTCGAAAGCCCAAGGAGAGCCAAGCTCACCAAGTCTTCCTCATATATAGTAACCCCCACACTTCCCAGCTCATCCTTGCAGTGGAAAAACTTCGTTAGGTATTTTGGTATACTATCGCCTTTCTGCATTTTTATTTTTCTAAGCTTGTCTTTAAGCGCCAACTTCCTTTGGTCACTTTTGCTTTGGAAAAATTCTGTCAAAGCCTTCCACATTAAGAATGGAGTGGCTTTACCATGATGAAATTTGGACACAACGGTCCCTTCACGCAACTTCAACGAGAATTCTTCGACCTTTGCAACCTTCCTTTTCATGCGTCAAGTGCGGTACATCGCTAAACTAGGCACGGAATATTAGTATATGAACTCCTTCAACCCATTGTCCTCCAGCATTGCCTCCATCTTGTCCTTCCATGAAATATAATTTGAGCTGCCCTCAAGGGCATACTCCAATCGCAATCCGTTGAAAGACATCTCAATGAATGCTCCAACAAACACCAAAACAACTGCAGAAAATTTGAATTCCACCGACACAAAACTCCAGCGGCTTCAATAGTGCAGTACACTCCCATGATCCGCCCCTTTGATACCATGTAGAGATTATATAACTTATGTGTTATATGTCCAAGATTCTCCTAATCTCACACTATTTTAACTTCATCCAAAATATAGAATCTATTCCACCATTGATCATTTGCGGAAATTAAATCAAGATTGCAATGTACATATGAAACAATACAAATTCACACACATTAACACAATTGTCTAACGGGAAAGCATGAAGCTGAAAACCCCAGCTATCTGTATATAATATATGTCGTAGAGATCATGTAACAATTCTCATACAAAGCTGATCATATCAAGCTCTTAGTACAATACAATCGCTACACATCAATCAGGCCTGATCTTGCAAATCCATGCACCGATATTTGCCACCTGATAGCTTGCCTCTACTACGCAATCCTTGCTGAAGAATGGCTCTAAATGAACTCAAATTGCTCCATCCTTTCTCACACAATCCTCATTGGCATCTCCACTGAGTGTTGGATGCAATCAATGCATCACTATAGTCACAACTGATAGTCACACTTGCTCTTTCACCTATATCTCCATTGGTCTCCACTAAAACTACCATGCACTTTAGTTAACTGATGTATTCTTCAGTTGATTAATGAGTTATTATTTAGTGAATTAATTAACTAATTAATTCACACCACTCTCACTAGTGTATCAATCAGTTAGACTAGATACAACTAGCTCAAGTGAGTCTAACTGAGTTAAACTGAATACAACTCCACCAACTACTTCTATAACTCCACCAAACTCTGTCACATGAGTTCTAACTGAAGTCCTCATGCATTAGCTCCAGTAAACCCTCAGGAATAGCATAATTCCTTCTGTCAGTTGTTGTGCCACATTTGTGCACTTAACTGAAGTGCTCCAAGAGAATAAGATAATGTTTAGAGTCCAAATATTATTAAGAGCTAATAATATTCGACATATCTATTTTTAGACTGGTAGTCTAAAAATAGACTCTGCCCAATATGTCTAAAAATAGAAGTCCATCTATTTTTCCAACTTGACCAACCATCCACAAATAGCATCCTGCAACTCATAGAATATGATCGACATGTCTAAAAGTAGACATAGTCTAAAAATAGACTTTGAGCCAAAAATAGCCTGCGGGCCCACTTAGTGAAGGCGACTCTTTTCACTAAGCTCATCATCTTGTTGAATCTCAACAAATTGTACTCGAATATGCATTTATAATATAATTGAAAATGAACAAATACAATGCCATCTTATATTACAAAGATCATAAACTAATCAAGGATTTTGTTTTATTATTATTACTATTATAAAAATATTTTCAACAAGATGTTTATAATATTGAAAATCGTTGATTACAATGCAACTTAATATTATAAAGAGGGTTGAACAAATGAAAGTTTTATTTTATTGTTTTATTGATTAGCTCAATGTAACATGATGAACTGCTAATGATTCCTATTGTAAATTGGATGCACCACATAGTTCAATGTGATTTGAATGACTTGAACATACCTCATAGTTCAGTGTGAATTTTGTTGAGATTCAACAAGATGATGAGCTTAGTGAAAAGAGTCGCCTTCACTAAGTGGGCCCGCTGGCTATTTTTGGTGCAAAGTCTATTTTTAGACTATGTCTATTTTTAGACATGTTGATCATATTCTATGAGTTGCAGGATGTTATTTGTGGATGGTTGGTCAACATCATTTGACTCACTTTGTTTTAGACATATTGGGCGGAGTCTATTTTTAGATTGCCTGTCTAAAAATAGATATGTCGAATATTATTAGCTCTTAATAATATTTGGACTCTAAAAATTATCTTATTCTCTTGGAGCACTTCAGTTAAGTGCATAGATGTGGCACAACAACTGACATAAGTAATTACGCTATTCCTGAGGGTTTACTGTAGCTAATGCATGAGGACTTTAGTTAGAACTCATGTGATAGAGTTTGGTGGAGTTATAGAAGTAGTTGGTGGAGTTTTATATATTTTAACTCAGTTAGACTCAGTTGAGCTAGTTGTATCTAGTCTAACTGATTGATACACTAGTGAGAGTGGTGTGAATTAATTAGTTAATTAATTCACTAAATAATAAATCATTAATCAACTGAATAATACATCATTTAACTACAGTGCATGGCAGTTTCAGTGGAGACCAGTGGAGAGGTAGGTGAAAGAGCAAGTGTGACTATCAGTTGTGACTATAGTGATGCATTGATTGCATCCAACACTCAGTGGAGATGCCAATGAGGATTGTGTAAGCAAGGCTGGCTGAATTCAAGTTCATTCAGAGCCATTATTCAGTAGGGATTGCGTAGTAGAGGCATGCTAGTAGGTGGCAAAGATTGGTGCATGGATTTGCAAGATCAGGCCTAATTAGTGTGTAGCGATTTTATTGTACTGAGAGATTGATATGATCAGCTTTGTATGAGGATTGTTACATGATCTCTATGACATATATTATATACATATAGTTGGGGTTTTTCAGCTTCAGGCTTTCCCGTTAAAAAACTGTGTTAATGTGTGTGAATTTTTATGGTTTCATGTGTGCATTGCAATTGATTTAATTTTCACATGTAATGATCAATAGTGGAATAGATTCTGTATTGTGCATGAAGTTAAAATAGTGTGTGATCAGGAGAATATTGGATATATAACACATAAGCTATATAATTTATACATGGTGTCAGAGCGATATTGATCATAGCAGATTGCAATTATTGAAGTGGTTGAGTTTTGTGCTGGTGGAATTCAAATTTGTTGCAGTGTTTTCTTGGTGTTGAAGTTGAGAATTCATTGAAATGTATTTCAACGGATTGCGATTGGAGTATGCCCTTTATGGCAGCTTGAATTATATTTCATGGAAGGACAGGATGGAGGTGGTGCTGGATGATAATGGGTTGAAGGAGTTCATAGATGCTGAAATTCCAAAATCTGCTTTTAGCGATGCAGCTGCACTTGACGCACGGCAAAATAAGATAGAAAAATGTTGAAGGATTCCGTTGGAAGGTGTGAAGGATCACATAGTGTCCAGCCTTCACAGTAAATCCTCTCCATTCTTGATGTGGAAAGCTTTGACAGACTTTTTCCAAAGCAGAAACGACCAAAGGAAGTTGGCGCTTAAAGACAAGCTCAGAAAAATAAAAATGGAGAAAAGCGACAGTATACCCAAGTACCTCACGAAGTTTGTCTAGTGCAGGGATGAGCTGGGAAGTGTGGAGGTTACTGTCGATGAAGAGGACTTGGTGAGCTTGGCTCTCCTTGGGATTTTGAAGAGTTGGCATAGCTACGAGGACTCTGTCAATGGTCGGAAGAAACTGCGAGGATGGGAGTGACTTTGGTCGGATCTTGTGCAGGAGGAGATAAGGCGGGGTACCAGGGATGGATCTTCATCAAAGAATGAAGATTAAGAAAATTGTTCTTTGGCTTCCAAAGCAAGGAAAGAGAAGGGAAAGAAAAGTCCTTCTCAATCCGATGCGAAAGGCAAGAAGCAAGACTTGTCCAAGGTGAAGTGCTTTTACTGTCACTAACATGAACATTACGCCACTAATTGTCCATAGAAGAAGAAAAATAAGCAGGTTGCTAGATCTACAGCTGGAGAGGCCTTAGCCTCGCAGTTTGAGCTATATTTTTCGTTGATCTCATGCTTGGTTTCAAGTGTGATGGTATCAGTGTGGTTTCTTGACAGTGGTGCAACTTTCCATAAGACCGAAGACAAATATTTGTTTAGTGATCTAGATGAAAAGGATCTTGGAGTGCACATCGAGATGGGCGATGATGGTAGATACAATGCAACTGGTATCGAGACCATTTCCTTTGAGAGGGAGTTAGGTAAACCTTTCATCTTGAAGGATGTCATGCATGTTCTAGGATTGAAGAAGAATTTGATCTCTACGACGATGTTGGAAGACAAGGGCTATGATGTTTTTTTTAGTGAGGGAAAGGCTTTCCTGCACAGTAAAACAAATGGTGAAACCCAGAGGATAGGGGTTCGAGTTAAGAACCTTTATCAATTGCAGGTAGATTGCTATGCAGCAATGGCAGGAAAAGAAAAAGGAGTGGTGAGCCGGGATGAGGGCGAATTGTGGCATAGGAGATTGGGCCATCTTCACCATGGCGCTTTGAAAATTTTGCAGCAGATTTCTACCAGGCTTCCCAAGGGTACACTTTTGCAGTCAGATCAGTGCAAGGGATGTACTTTGGGAAAATTTGTGAAGACCACTTTTCATGAGAAGGATAGTCGCGCCACGACGATTCTTGAGAGAATTCACACAGACGTGTGTGGACCTTTCTTAGTAGCTTCAACAGCAAAGCACAGGTATTATGTGATATTTGTTGATGAATTTTCTCATAAGTGTTCGATCTTCTTCATGCATAAGACTTGAGCGAGATATAATAAAAGTTATGTGAGTTCAAGGCACTGGTTGAGAAAGAGTCAGGGAAGCAGGTGAAAGCTATAAGGAGCGATAATGGTGGTGAATACATCTCTGGCGAATTCAAAGACTTTTGCAGCGTAGAAGGAATTCGAAGAGAACTCATAGCGCCTCATAACCCACAACAGAATGGGGTCACGGAGAGAAAGAATAGAACGATCATGGGTGCTGCGCGGGCGATGTTGCATGATCAGGGCCTTCCCATACACTTGTAGGTCGAAGCATGCAACACTACGGTTTATGTGAAAAATTGTTGTCCTCATAGAGTACTTGGCATGAGTACACCTGAGGAGGCGTTTTCTGGTAAGAAGCCTAATATTTCTCATTTGAATATTTTTGGCTCACCTGTTTAAATTCATGTGATGAAGGATGCCAAGAAGAAGTTGGAGCCGACCGCAGAGGTTAGGATATTTGTGGGGTACACAGAAACACCCCATAATTATCGTGTGTATTTTCTAGATAGTCAGATGATTGTTGTGCAACGGGATATCAAATTTCATGAGGAGAAAGCCATGAAGTTGTCACTTGAGAGGGAGCTACACTTGCATGCAGAGGAGGAGCTATTAGTTCCTAAAGATGAGCCTCTGGATGTGGATCAGCCACAAGATGAGGTTCATGGAGTGGAAGAAACCACTCATGCAGTGCCAAACATCAAAGGGCGGAAGCGCACTACAGAAGCTGAGCGACTGAATCTTGATGCAACGTAGAATGTAGGAGCACCTACATCACAGCGCAGACAGAGATAGTCACCTGACCGATTTACTGGATACATGGCTCTGATGAGAAAGTGTATCGTGACAGAACCATCTTTTTTCAAGGAAGCTGTGGAGGATCATGCATGGGTAGATGCCATGGTGGAAGAGTATGATTCGATTATCAGAAATAGTGCATAGGAGATTGTCCCAAGACCAAAAGGGAAATCAGTGGTAGGTTCAAGATGGATCTACAAAGTGAAGCAAGCTACTGATGGGAGCATCGAGAAGTACAAGGCAAGACTTGTTGCCCGAGGCTTCTCATAGATCGAGGGGATCGACTATGAAGAAACCTTTGCACCTGTCGCAAGGTATTAACCATACAGGCCATCCTTTCTCTCTCAGTGCAGATGGGTTGGCACATTCATTAGATGGATGTGAAGACTCTGTTCCTCAACGGAGTCATTGAGGAGGAGGTGTACATAAATCAGCCTCAAGGATTCGAAATCTTTAGCAGCGAGTCGCATGTGTGCAGGCTCAAAAGAGCGTTGTATGGGCTGAAACAAGCACCTCGTGCTTGGTACACACAGATAGACAGTTATTTCACCGGACTTGGTTTCGCCAAGAGTGAGGCGGATCTGAACCTATACCAGATTGTGGTGGAGGGTAAGTTGTTAATAATTTTACTTTATGTAGATGATTTGATACTAACAGGTGATGAACTGTTGATACACTCATGCAAGGCAGATATTGCAAAGGAGTTTGAGATGAAGGACTTGGGCCTCCTTCATTATTTCTTGGGATTTGAAATTTGGCAGTGGGGGTCGATTGTTTGTGTATCAAGGCAAGTAAGCCTGGGAGATATTGGAGAAGTTTCACATGTAAGGCTGCAAGCCTATCGACACTCCTCTACTTGGTGGTTGGAGGAAAGAGGGTGATACATCGGCAGAGGTAGTGGATGCCACTGTTTATCGACAGTTGGTTGGTTCGCTCATGTATCATTAGGGGAATTTTGAGGTCTAAAATGGGCCTCCTAAGGAAATTATAAAATAATAGTGGAAAAAATCAAATAAGATTTGATGACATCATCAAATTTTAGAGGGAAAAATAAAAAAACTACTTTTTCAATTCATATTTTCAACTTATCTCCCAAAGTTTTTACTCAAATTTCAAGCGGGAGTACTCGTTGGATGCGGAATTTAATTCCCCATCCAAGGAGTACCCATGTTGCATACTTTCGATGGGTCCTACTACACGAAAAATGAGAAATACATAAAAAAACGTGATTACAATCATGTTTTTTATGTATTTCTCATTTTTCGTGTAGTAGAGTTCATCGAAAGTATGCAACATGGGTAATCCTTGGATGAGGAATTAAATTTCGCATCCAACGAGTACTCCCGCTCGAAATTTGAGTAAACATTTTGGGAGATAAGTTGAAAATGAGAGTTGAAAAAGTAGTTTTATTATTTTATTATTTTATAATATTTTTACTCTTTTATTTAAAAAATGGTGAATCATCCCCCATGGTTGACATCATCATCTTGAATCCTATTGGTTGTTATAAAGTTTATTTTTGTTGTACATTTTTCTTATGAGGCCCATTTTAGACCTCAAAATTCCCCTAATGCTAGTTAATACATGACTTGACATATGCTATGCTGTTAACCAGCTTTCACAAGCTATGGTTAAGCCTACCAAGCTATTTTGGAAGGCATGCAAGCATTTCCTGAGGTATCTCAGGGGCACATCGGGATATGTATTGTGGTACAGACAGTCGGATGAGTTGAAGCTGCATGGCTTCATGGATGCAGATTGGGCAGGGAGCCCAACAGACAGAAAGAGCACATCTAGAGGGATATTTAGTATCGGGTCTACAACAGTTTTTTGGTACAGCAGGAAACAGAGATCCGTGGCACTTTGTTCAGTGGAGGCTGAGTACATGGTAGCAAGTTTGGCTGCATGCGAGGCTACATGGATGAGAATGATCCTGGTCAGGTTGTTTGGTTCACACTTAGATCCTACTGTGATATATAGTGATAATCAGAGTTACATTAAACTCTCATTTAATCTAGTATTTCATGATAGATCTAAACATATTGACATCTAGTATCATCATATCAGAGATTATGTGCAGCAGAAGATCATGTTGCTTTCTTACATTCCTATGGAGGATCAGGATGCAGATATTCTGATGAAGGCGCTCACTAGGAGCAAATTTGAATACCATAGAGACAGGATCGAGGTGGCAGATAATCCCTATATTGTTGAGAGGGAGTGTTGAGATTCAACAAGATGATGAGCTTAGTGAAAAGAGTTGCCTTCACTAATTGGGCGCGCAGGCTATTTTTGGCGCAAAGTCTATTTTTAGACTATGTCTATTTTTAAACATGTCGATCATATTCTATGAGTTGCAGGATGCTATTTGTGGATGGTTGGTCAAGATGGAAAAATATATGGAATTCTATTTTTAGACATATTGGGCAGATTCTATTTTTATATTTCCAATCTAAAAATAGATATGTCGAATATTATTAGCTCTTAATAATATTTGGACTCTAAACGTTATCTTATTCTCTTGGAGCACTTTAGTTAAGTGCACAGATGTGGCACAGCAGCTGACCGAAGTAATTACGCTATTCCTGAGGGTTTACTGGAGCTAATGCATGAGGAATTCAGTTAGAACTCATGTGATAGAGTTTGGTGGAGTTATAGAAGTAGTTGGTGGAGTTGTATTTAGTTTAACTCAGTTAGACTTAGTTGAGCTAGTTGTGTCTAGTATAACTGATTGATACACTAGTGAGAGTGGTGTGAATTAATTAGTTAATTAATTTAATAAATAATAACTCATTAATCAACTGAAGAATACATTAGTTAAGTACAGTGCATGGCAGTTTCAGTGGAGACCAGTGGAGAGGTAGGTGAAAGAGCAAGTGTGACTATCAGTTGTGACTATAGTGATGCATTGATTGCATCCAACACTCAGTGGAGATGCCAATGAGGATTGCGTGAGCAAGGCTGGCTGAATTCGAGTTCATTCAGAGCCATTCTTCAGCAGGGATTGCGTAGTAGAGGCAGGCTAGCAGGTGGCAAAGATTGGTGCATGGATTTGCAAGATCGGGCCTGATTAGTGTGTAACGATTGTATTGTACTGAGAGCTTGATATGATCAAATTTTTATGAGGATTGTTACATGATATCCATGACATATATTATATACAAATAGTTGGGGTTTTCAGCTTCAGACTTTCCCGTTAAACAACTGTGTTAATTTGTGTGAATTTTTATGGTTTGATGTGTGCATTGCAATTGATTTAATTTCCGCATGTAATGATCAATAGTGGAATAGATTTTGTATTGTGCATGAAGTTAAAATAGTGTGTGATCAGGAGAATATTGGATATATAACACATAAGTTATATAATTTCTACAAGTTTAATGACTTGAACACACCATGTCATGATTTTTTTTAGAAAAAATGAAAAGACAAATTTAAGCCAAAATTTCCTTTTTAATCCAGTGAAAATGCAAATGAGGTAACAAACAATTTACCTACCTGTTACCCTACAAAAGAAGCATGGTTACCACATAAATAATAAATAAAAATATGGTATTGTTACACTAAAAACTGTCACCTTGACATTCTGCTAACTGTATGAGCTCATTAACACTCATACATACCTCCTCTGCAAGTCTTACAACCTTTACTCCTCATGTAAAGCCCTGAAAAAAGAAGAAAACCCCTAAAAACCTCTGAAAGAATGGGTACGCAGGTAACATGAAGCCTGCCTGCGTTCCTGGCTTGGGTACGCAGGTAATGCATGGATTACCTGTGTTCCAGAACACATTTTTCCTTAAGAATGCCTGCGTACCCCCTCCAAACTAAAAAATGCGAGAAAGTAAAGTTAAAAACTTGGTTTGAGGTCAATTCTAGAAGGTTCTAGATGAGAATTTTTGGGGATGAGTACGCTTTGACAAGGTGCATGTATCCCTCACCTTAAGGAACTAATCCCTTGATGTGAGGAGTCTATCCCTTTGAAGGAGGATTCTATCCCTTAAAAGGTGGAATCCTAACCTCCTCATCTGCTCTATAAAAGGAGGCATTGGGTAGCCTCAAATGGTTAGATTTTGGAGATTGAGAATTGGAGTTCAAGCTTTAGGTGTGATTGAGGTGAAGTGTTGTTGAGAGTTAGACTTCTTTCTGCTGAGCTTTTGAGAGGAAAGATCACATACCTCTATGTGCTCCTGAAGGAAGAGTGCAAGACTTATCAAAGTAGAGGAGACTCCTGCTTCGGACCCTGGGAAGGCCTTTCAAACATCAAGGCTAAGGTTGTAAGGTTCTTCTGTATATTTTAAGATTAATACAATCAAGTTTTGTTTTTCTCAAGAAATTGTCGCTCGATTGTTTATTTCAATAAGCTGTCGTTTGATTGTTTATTTCATAGATTCCTTGATCACTATGATAAGTATGTTTTATGATTATTTGTTATACAGGTGCTATTTAATATTTTCTTGTTTGTGATTGTAGGTCGATGAAAAAATGACACTTTCTTGTGACGGAAAGGATTATTGTTGCGACGGAAGAACTCTTGTTGCGATAGAAGAATTATTGATGTGACAGAAGCTTTACGACCACAAATAAGCATTTGGATCTAAGGTAGGATCGACACCTTTATAGCATTTATTTGTAAAACGAATATATTTAGAGAAAGAAAAACTTAGTTGTTCGTTTGTTGCTAGATTGTCTTCTGACACTAGGGAGATTGGTCTTGTCCACAAGAATGATTTATCCGGCCAACAGGTATCATTTTGCAAAATCTAAAAATAAACAAAATTCATTAGTGAAGCAAAGGAATCTAGAAATTTATGAACAAAATAACATTGATAATGGGATGGTTATAGATAAATGGTGACCACCAACACTTATATGGTTGGAGGCATTGGAGAAAATGTAAAATTAAATTTATGATTTGGTATTTTTTTTTTGTTGCCTATCTTAGTGTGCCCAATAAGCAGATGCACTAGCGTGTTTAGGTGTTCCCATGGGAACCATTAAAGTCTTTAAAGTTGTGTGGATCAATGCATTTTTTGGTTGAATTTCCATATGGTTGTGTTATTAAGAATATCAATTAATTTATGATTTTTAATAACAAAATGTTTAAATATAGGTTGATGCTTCTTTCATATAGACACATTGGCATCTTTGATATCACAAAATAATGAAACATTATCCTGTTATCATCATTTCCATTTTCATTTTCATCATCCTTATCCATTTCTTCCTTCTCTCCATAGTACATGCTACATACTTCTAGTTCTTCCTCATCATCACTAGTATTTTGACATCCCAACACCACCATCATAATAAAGAATTGAACCAAAAGGACATGCCACATTGAAATACACGTCATGCTTGTTGAATCTTGAGAATATTGGTTGCCTACAATAGAATAGTGGAGAAGGAGAAATTGGGAAGAGTAGGAGAAAAGGGCATTCAAGAATTTAACATAGTAAATACACTATTTTACATGCACGGAACAAATTAAAAGCAAACAAGTTTGGGATTTAGAGCCTACCTCTTCAATTTTACTGATGGTTTAATATAATTTTGGCAAACTTCAATCTCCATTTCAAGCTCTCAGATATCATATCCTTAAATATTCCTTCCAAGCTCTCACAAATATTATCCTAATAAAATAGAAAACATCCTACTGAAAACCCTAGAAAAGACAAGTGAAATAATAATTATAATGAGAGAAAATGGAGTGAGTGTTTCAATCCAATGACGAGGCCCAACCACAGTTAAACCAATCTTTTGGAAACTTTTCTTGGTTTGCACAAGTAAGAAAAGAAGCCAATTTTCCCTCTCAAGTAGGAGCACTTGGGGAGCATTTTTAAAATTCCAAATATGCTCTTAGAATTTTATTTTTGGGAGGGAAATTTTTTTGAAAAATAATTTCACCACTATTTAGTAAAGAAAAATCAAAACCCAATGAAAAAAATTCATTTGAAATAACCATCTGAACTAGGAGTTATCAGTGCCACAATAAAACCTTCAAGTTTTAGATGTAAATCCCTATAGGATGATATGGAAAAAACCATTGTACAATCCTATATGCTTCAATAACGAATTTATGGGTTTATCTACTTATAATGTATGAGTAGCAATCCTCTTCCTTGATAACTAGGCAACAATTAAACCACCACATGTCACATTTGTTGACAAAATTTTTAATGTGGCTTCGTATGAATAAAATATATGTGTAGATACATGCTAGCACCAAATGTAAAACCCATAGCAAGATAAATAATAAAAAAAACCAAAAATAAATGAAAAAAGCACAATATTTTTTTTAACCTTGAAAACCATTTATCGTGAAAATCAGCTTTTGAGGATTTATCTTCATTCAACTTTGCTATTCTAGCCAACCCAACCATAGAATAATTTTCTCAAGGAATTTTAAAATGGATTTCTTCAAGCCTCTAAATATTCTTTGTCACATGTTAATGCCATGGGTTACCCAATATAATTGGTCCATAAGGCATCGACAGTAGAACCATTAATGAGTGAGTTGATATTAACCCAACATTCACTTGTCTAGACTTGACTTTGGATAACCACCTACCTCCTTCAAATTTTATTAACTAGGTTTCCATGAATACAACACCCCCCCTATCACCTGGGTGTATGCCTAGATTTTACATCGATGATTCATCAAACTAGGGTACAAATGTCAAAATAGATAATAATAGTATGTTCATTTATAAGTGATTAAATTACAACTAAAAAATGAATGCTTACAATTTCATTCATGATTAGGGGATTACAGAAGAGTATACTAGCTTCATTATCTATATATTATCTTCTCCTTTCT
Organism: Pinus albicaulis; assembly: GCA_034641835.2. Taxonomy (NCBI): domain Eukaryota; kingdom Viridiplantae; phylum Streptophyta; class Pinopsida; order Pinales; family Pinaceae; genus Pinus; species Pinus albicaulis. The sequence continues at coordinate 1,456,269,172 of CM076578.1, forward strand.
CCCATTGTAAACCACTCTAACTAGAGAGTCTATATTTTCCTTGTTATGATACCATAAAATACCAAGAACATATGCATAAACATATAACCAAATATCTAACCTTTATAAATTCCCATTGAAAGCATCAAACCAATAAAATCAAATCCCAGGGTGTGATCCTTGTATTTTCAAAACTACTCTCCCAATTACGGTAGTTAGATCACACTCAATTTTGGAGTTCGTATGGGATCCATACAAATCTCAAGAATTACACAAGGACACATTAGAATTGAGCCTCCTTCACCTCTATTATAAAGGTTATAGGGGTAGGAGATCATATCCCATGATGAATGTGGGGTAAAATCACTTTTTTATAAATTAGTAAGTAAATGAATAAAATGGTCTGTTATGCTCCTATAACAATAGGTGTCATATTTCATGATTGAATTGATGAGCTCTGTAATATGTTCATTCCTTTCCTTGTTGCAAAGGTTTTCCATATTTTCAAAAAAAAAAAAAAAAAAAAAAAAAAAAAAAATAAGAAATGTAAAGAGGGTATACCCTAAAAGAAAAATCAAAGGGTAAGAAAAATAAAATGGTCAAAAAGTGAAAGAAATGAACCCCAAGCAAAAAAATAGACCAAGGAAAGTGTGCAAGTCTAAATGCCACTACTTTTTACTCTGATGTAATAAACAAATTGTGTGCAACTTGTATTTTATGCCACAATTCATGAATAGTCAAACTGTTTAAGCTTGGCTAGTTCATTTTTCAATTTCATATTGTAGAATAGAGAATAAATATCTGACCAAACAGTTTAATCTTGGCAGATAAGTAGATAGGTAGAGTTAATAAAAGGTGCTCAACAGTTTAATCTGAGCCCTTGGATGTAATAAGTGTAGACTTAGATAGGTTTGCCATGTAAAATAAAAAGAAGATTGATAAGGGTTTGCCAGTCTAAGTGCACCCTAATAAAGAAGAGAAAATGGTAGAGTATAGTAGATAGGGTAGGTAGATGGTGTTGCGTAATTACTTGTGATGGATAATGTCTTTAATGCACACCCTTTATTTTTATCACAAGTATAAGACACATTTCACTCGATGCGTCTGGCAGACATGTTAAATAACTAACTTTCATTCACATTTTTCCTCAAAGAAGATTTCCTCAATTAATTCCCCCCTCGAAGTATTAAGGTATTTAAAATTAAATGGTTTAGAGCACGACTTTTGGAGGGACCAGACCCTCGACCCAATGATTTAAGAGCCTAAGTACTTAGAATCATCCATAAACCATTCATTTGATTTCATAAACTCATTTCCTAAATGTAAATTCCTACTTTACTTAGGAAAATACATAACAAAATTTAATCTTTAGCCTAAGTTTGAATATATACGTGAAATGTTTTAACTTGGCGCTTTTCATTTCATGGTCATATTAACTTTAACACATAGTATATAACTCCCAAATAAATTTTTCACCTTTTCCCATATTATTTTAATAATTTCCAATTGATATAACATCCCGCCTGTTGGTTGAAAAATAACCATACAACTTTAATTAATTGGTTGAATTTCCAATTAAATAAACTCTGCCGTATAAAGGAATTAATTAACTCTCTAGGTTAATTAATAACTTAATTCGCCAATAGAAATGCCCCCGATGCAATTAATTCATAATAAATCACATTGGGCCCGCTATATTAAATCCTCGCCATCTCACCTTCCCGATGACCGTTCGATCAATCAATCCAAGATCAACGGTTATAATCCATATCGCTGGCCATCCTCATTTGAACGATAACGCGCGATGGCCAAGCAGTTTTCTGAAAAGTGTCGCGCCATGCATCGTTCATCGTATGGAATCACTCGCCCTTCACCCGATACCACTTAACTCCAAAAGTGGTGCGATCATGTACCGCTTACTGCCTCCCGCTAACGACAAAACTTCACATCGTCAAGCTAGCATCAGTCTAACGTTCATTCAAGCTTTACCACCAATATCAACTGCTAATTCGCTTAAATATAAACAATTCTAATCTTCGCTTTTCATTTTCACCTCGATTAGGTAGAAACCCTTTCGTAACTCCAATCACCTAAAGTCTTCAATCAACAATTTGTTACGGTTTCTCTCCAAAATCATTCTAGATTCACTCCACAGACCTTTCAAAATCAAATGAAACCTTTTCGACCTCCCCTGCAAACCAATGCTTTCTTAACAATTTGTTTTGTTTTACAGGTGATCAGAAGACCACATCCTTGGATAAACAGTCTTAATACTAGTCATAAGACTTTTTTACTCCAAGAGTGTTATCAAATCTATTCAAACAGAGATGGAAGATAAAACATACAGTTGAAATACAAGCAAAGGAAACAAGATATTAAACTATTTACTGTTGAAACAGATAGTAAAAACCTAAACTACACATTGAAGGTAAAAGGACACAATAAAGAACGGTTAAAGAGTATCAGATTGAAAACCAAGTCAATTAAATCAGTTAGCATGAAGATAAATAGCAGGGAAGACAGTTACAAAACAGAACATACAAGTTCATGACAAAGTGAAGACAGATAAAAAATAGAGCAGTAAAAAGTAAAAAGTAAACAGTAAACAGTGAAAGTAAACATGAATATATTAAGAGTTAAAAAAATATGAAAAAAATTTCACCAGCCACAATGAATTTTATCCAAAGTAAAAGTGAAAATAGTCAAAAGAAGTTTAAGGTTAAAAGATGAAATTAGAGCAAAAATGGTACATTCTTCAGAAATTTCATGTTTACGTCATAGTTTTTCAGAAACTATTGTGATCAAGCCAAGATGAATTTTGAAAAACGGAAGGAGGTTTATGTTCTTAAGAGGACCATATACTAAAACCTCTCTCACTTTTCTAACAACTATTATGGTTTTGGAAATATTAAACAATGTTGGAAAACACTTTTTGCAGAAAATTCTAGTTAAGTCATCATTTTGCAGAGAAGATTGTGGTCAATAAGAAATACATCATACAAAAATGAAGGAGGTTTTTTTTCCTAAGAGACCCATATACAAAAACCTATCTCACTGTTTGCACAGTGATTTCAGAATCAGAGATACATTCACATATTTACAGGCTAGTTTTCAGACTCTGTAAAACTCTGTTTTACACATATTTTTACAGAGCCTATTGTGCACAGTTGGAGAGGAATTTTAGGAAACTGAAAGAGGTTTATCTCACCAACATATTAATCCACTGTAATATCTTTAAATTTTTACATATCTATTACGGTTTGAGAAATACAAAGATATCATTGGACCCCAAGTTTGCAGAATTGTTGGAGCAGAATGCACAAAGAAAGGAAGCAGTTAGTGACTTGGATGCCTCATCATCAACTGAGAGTTGGATCAAATTCGAATTATCCTCTTTTTCATCACTTATCCATAAAAAATAGTGCCAAATAGATGCATTAGTTTGAGTGTCCTTTACTTAAGTTCTATTTATGTAAAATAGTTGGAGAGATTTGTGAACTAATCTTGATATTTTTTCAACATATTTTAGTTTAGAATTTGTATAATTACTTCACTCTTGGAAGTATTTTGGGGTGGATTCTTAGAATTTTTTGTAACATTGACTATTTTGGAATAAAGTTCTATTGGAGAAATTTTTTGTGGCTAATCTGGATGATGAATTGAAGCGAAAGACTTTTACAGGATTCATGTGTCAGACTACAGATCAATAAGTCATCCTTCCCTTGTGTTTTAAAGTCTTTATATCTGTTTATTATATCATTGTGTTTCATTTCTGAATGACTAATGAAAAGGAATAAATCAGAAAGTACTTAAGTGTAATCTGATTTCAATCATTGTTATTCTAAATGTTTTCTTCTAAACTAGTTTTAAACAGTGAATTCTTAATTGCTCCTGTTTTTCTAGTTTAAGCATTTTGATTATTTAATAAAGAATTCTTAATTGCTCTTTATTCATAATCACTCAAATTTCCCTCTTATGAATATGTTGAAAGATTCTTAATTTCCTTTCATCCATTTTAAATCCATTCCATTCACTTTAGATATGAAATTGTTCTCTGTTTGATTATCTTGCCCTGTAAAACCATCTTTTTTACTCCATAGCCCAATGGCCTGAACTACTCAATCTTGTCCTCAGCTATCAAATTCCACCACCCAAATTCAAACAAAACCCCTGGACTTTATAACTAGCCTAACATCTTCTAAAACAAAGCTAAATTTTACAGAGAGAGCCCTCTCTGGGTACAAATTAGCTAGATTCTGTACCTAAAAGATTGGTTTGTGGTTACCTCGGACCCCTTTCCTCTTTCAACAACTTCAAGGAAAATCTGAGTGATAACATAGTGGCGAATCCACTGGGGATTTGAATAATTTTATTGTTACTATTGTTTATTTTATAAACTATAGACGGAGCCTGAAGTTGGCCAGGTAGCCTTTGAACTGCTTTTGCTCTGCAATTGCATAGTAAATAAATGCTGCTTCAGTGTATCTCTGGTCTAGTTTATGAAGTGAACTTTGGTTTCAAAAATTTGAGCAGTTCCACTTGTCAAATAAGTCTTTAAAAAAGTTTAAATCTCATATCTAAAGCCTCTTAAAGAAATCATAGAAGTTGCTTTGAAAATTTATAAAAAAAACAAAATAATCATAAAATACTCAAAATTTGGTTTCCTGAAGAACTAACTTTTTCTTCAGAATTGTTTTACAGGTTTAGATCTAATCTATGATGGTGGACAGGGATCAGACACACAAAGGTTAAAATCATCCACCTGGCAACTCCAAAATCAATTTCACTACTAAGACTCCACTGGAGGAATGAACCTGAAAGAACAATACGAAAAATCAGGCTTTTAACTTGGATTGTTATCCAAGACATTATGTTCTTTCTAAATTGATAGAGTTTTCCAATGTATATTGTATTTTAGAGAAGATCTTAGAGTAGTTTTTAATTTATCTCTTTTGAAAATTTTAAATATAAAATCTCCATGCACATTTGAGCATCATTCTTCTACCTCTTTTGATATCATTTTCCAATCAAGACACTATTGATCAAAGATCCGGAGCTTCAAAATTCAAAGAAATTCCACAACCAAATAATCCATATTCCAAAGCATTAATAGTGATACAGGATGACAGGGTTTGTGGAAAATCTTTCATTTGATGAAATTTTAAATGAATTCAGGGATGAGTTATCAAAATTTCAGCTTGATGAAGATTTTTTAAGAGTTGTATTTATAATTGTCAAAATAATAAAATACTTTCATGAAACTAAAATGTGTTTTCTTAATTTAGTTGTTGAAAAATATGAAAATGAAATTAAACTTTTGCATTCTCAAATTCAGTCATATAATTTTCGAGATCCTAAAGAATTCTTACAAAATCTTCCTTCTCCAAACCATGAGGAAATTGTACTACCTTTTGATTTGCAGATTGAGGATGATTATGTTTTCAAGAGAAAAACTGAAGAATTAGTTGCAGGGTTTAGTATTGAGGATACAACTGATAATTAGACAATGAAGGCCCAGAAGAAACTATCACACTTTATGCTTTTGTTGATCCTATAGCAAATTATATGGAGGTTCTTCTCAACTCAAATTTTTTAACAAGTTTTCTCTATGAGGACCAAATACATTAGCAGTGGACTTTATATATCACAATTTCGATTATGTGGGTACATGATCAAATTATGCTTCTGATTTCACTGACAATCAGTCAAGCAGTTCATTTTTTTCTGCAGTTGCTTGATTGGCTTCATTGGCATTTTTGTATTATTTAATTCAACCTTATTTTAAATAATATAGAGTAGGTAGGATTTCAGTTTGATTTAATTCAGTTTTCAGTAGATTATGAAATAAATCCTAAAAGATTTGAATCCAATCAAAAGGCCCTAAGATCTTGATGATTTACTAATTTGGTTTGAAGGTCACAACACCTTTTATTTTCAGGTCAGATCTCAAGTTGTGCAGGAAAAGGTTAAAAATTTTTTTGATAAAAAGACCAAGACTGAAGATTCCCACCTAAGTTACAAGTTGCTCAAGTGGGATTCAAGTAGGAAGAATAAAGGTTTGGTGTTGATTGGATAGTAACTTACTGGAGTTGAAGCCCGAAGAGAAGGCCCTAAGCTTCACAAGTGTTACAGTCATACATACTATAAAGCAACCAGCAGAAGGATAATTCAGAGCACAGTCAAACTCATTCAGAAGGCCATCTAACCTGCTGTTCTTAACTTTCCACCAAGAAAATCCATCCCCAAGTGGAGCCAGTGTTATGCTCCTATAAAAATAGGTGTCATATTTCATGATTGACTTGATGAGCTCTGTAATATGTTCATTCCTTTCCTTGTTGCAAAGGTCTTCCATATTTTCAAAAAAAAAAAAAAAAACAAAAAAAAAAAAATTTAAAAAATGTAAAGAGGGTATACCCTAAAAGAAAAATCAAAGGATGAAAAGAATAAAATGGTCAAAAAAGTGAAAGAAATGAACCCCAAACAAAAATAGACCAGGAAAGTGTGCAAGTCTAAATGCCACTACTATTTCATTTTCTGTAATAAGCAATTGTGTGCAGCTTGTTAAACTTTTGCCACAATTTATGAAGAGTCAAATTGTTTAAACTTGACTCATTCATTTTTCAATTTCATGTTGTAGAATAGAGAATAAATATCTGGCCAAACAGTTTAATCTTGGCAGATAAGTAGATAGGTAGAGTAAATAAAAAGGAGCTCAATAGTTTAATCTGAGCCCTTGGATGTAATAAGTGTAGACTTAGGTAGGCTTGCCATGTAAAAGAAAAAGAAGATTGATAAGGGTTTGCTAGTCTAAGTGCACCCAAATAAAGAAGGAAAAAATGCTAGGTTAAAGTAGGGAGGGTAGGTAGATGGTGCTGCAGAATTACTTGTGATGGATAATGTCTTTAGATGTGTTAACTTTTACTTTTATCACAAGTATAAGATAGACATTTCACTTGATGCAGTTCAAGCAAGACAAGGTTAAATAACTAACTTCCATTCACATTTTTCCCTAAAGATTTCACTAATTCCCCCTGAAGTATTAAGGTCTTTGAAAATTAAAGGGGCTCAGAGCATTTCTCTGACTTTTGGAGGGACCGGACCCTCGGCCCAATGATTTAAGAGCCTAAGTACTTAGAATCATCCATAAACCATTCATTTGATTTCATAAACTCATTTCCTAAGTGTAAATTCCTACTTTACTTAGGAAAATACATAACATCACCTAAAATACCCATTTTTCATCTTTAGCCTAAGTTTGAATATATAAGTGAAATGTTTTAACTTGGCACTTTTCATTTCATAATCATATTAACTTTAACACATAGTATATAACTCCCAAATAAATTTTCACCTTTTTCCCGTATTACTTAATTATATATAAATCCCAAAAGTATTATATATTCCTGCCCTGGTTAAATATAACCATAAACGTTATTTAAAAGGGATTAATAGATTTATCCGAAATTTATTAATAACCATCCCCGCCATATCAATAAGGGTTAATTAATCATCATGATTAATTAATAACTTGCATCCGCCAATCAAATCACCCCCGATGCGATTAATTCAAAATAAATTACATTGGGCCCGCTCGTTATCTTTTCGTCATCTCGTAACCCCAACCACCGTTCGATCAACAGATCTCAGATCTACGGTTGATATCAATATCTCTAGCCATCCTCGTCCGAATGATAACGCGCGATGGCCAAGTAGTTTTCTGAACAGTACCGGGCCACACGTCGTTCATCGTATGGAATCGCTCGCTCTCCGCCCAAAACCACCTTTCCCCAAAAGTGGTGCGATCGCGTACCGCTTTCCGCCTCCCACTAACGACAAAACTTCACATCATCAATTCAGCACCATCTTTCCACTATTCATTCAAAGCTTACCCGCCAATATCAACTGTTTACTCGTTTAAACACAAACACCCTAGTGTTGCTCATTTTCACCTGATTGTGCAGTAAAACCCTTTGTAACCCAGCTGCGCCACCTGAAACCTCTGTTAACCAATTCGAGCATGGTTTACCTTCCAAAAATCATTCTAGATTCACTCCACAAACTTCTCAAAATCAAATGAAACCTTTTCGACCTCCCCTGCAAACCAATGATTTCTTAACAATTTGTTTTGTTTTACAGGTGATCAGAAGACCACATCCTTGGATAAACAGTCTTAATACTAGTCATAAGACTTTTTTACTCCAAGAGTGTTATCAAATCTATTCAAACAGAGATGGAAGATAAAACATACAGTTGAAAGACACGCAAAGGAAACACGATATTAAACGATTTACTGTTGAAACATACAGTAAAAACCTAAACTACACATTGAAGGTAAAAGGACACAGTAAAGAACAGTTAAAGAGTATCAGATTGAAAACCAAGTCAAGTAAATTAGCTAGCATGAAGATAAACAGTAGGGAAGACAGTTACAAAACAAAACATACAAGTTCATGACAAACGGAAGACAGATAAAAAATAGAGCGGTAAAAAGTAAAAAGTAAATAGTAAACAGTGAAAGTAAACATGAAGATATTAAGGGTTAAACAAAGATGAAAACACTTTCACCAGCCACAATGAAGTTTATCCAAAGTAAAAGTGAAAAACGGTCAAAATAAGTTTAAGGTTAAAAGATGAAATTAGAGCAAAAATGGTACATTCTTCAGAAATTTCTTGTTTACGTCATAGTTTTTCAGAAACTATTGTGATAAATCCAAGATGATTTTTGCAAAACTAAATGAGGTTTATGTTTTTAAGAGGACCATATACGAAAACCTCTCTCACGTTTCTAACAGCTATTATGGTTTTGGAAATATTAAACAATTTGGAAAACACTTTTTGTAGAAAATTCCAATTAAGTCATCATTTTGCAGAGAATATTGTGGCAAATTAGAAATACATCATACAAAAATGAAGGAGGTTTTTGTTCCTAAGAGACCCATATACAAAAACCTATCTTACTTTTTTCACAGTGATTTCAGAATCAGAGATACATGCACATCTTTATAGGATAGTTTTCTGACTCTGTAAAACTCTGTTTTAAACATATTTTTTCAGAGCCTATTGTGCACCTCTGGAGAGGAATTTTATGAAACTGAAAGAGGTTTATCTCACCAACATATTATTCCACAATAACCTCTTTCAATTTTTACATATCTATTACAGATTGAGAAATAAATAGATATCATTGGACCCAAAGTTTGCAGAATTGTTGGAGCAAAATGCACAAAGAAAAGAAGCAGTTAGTGACTTGGATGCCTCATCATCAACTAAGAGTTGGATCAAATTCAAATTATCCTCTTTTTCATCACCTATCCATAAAAAATAGTGCCAAATAGATGCATTATTTTGAATGTCCTTTACTTAAGTTCTATTTATGTAAAATAGTTGGAGAGATTTGTGAACTAATCTTGATATTTTTTCAAGATATTTTAGTTTAGAATTTGTATAAATACTTCACTCTTGGAAGTATTTTGGGGTGGATTCTTAGACTTTTCTGTAACATTGACTATTTTGGAATAAATTTCTATTGGAGAAATTTTTTGTGGCTAAGCTGGATGATGAATTGAAGCGAAAGACTTTTTACAGGATTCATGTGTCAGACTACAGATCAATAAGTCATCCTTCCCTTGTGTTTTAAAGTCTTTATATCTATTTATTATATCATTGTGTTTCATTTCTGAATGAATAATGAAAAGGAATAAATCAGAAATTACTTAAGTGTAATCTGATTTCAATCATTGTTATTCTAAATGTTTTCTTCTAAACTAGTTTTAAACAGTGAATTCTTAATTGCTCCTGTTTTTCTAGTTTAAGCATTTTGATTATTTAATAAAGAATTCTTAATTGCTCTTTATTGATAATCACTCAAATTTCCCTCTTATGAATATGTTGAAAGATTCTTAATTTCCTTTCATCCATTTTAAATCCATTCCATTCACTTTAGATCTAAAATTGTTCTGTGTTTGATTATCTTGCCCTGTAAAATCATTTTTTGTCTAGAAACTTAATCTAGTAAAGCCATAATTTTTACTCTATAGCCCAATGGCCTGAACTACTCAATCTTTCCCTCAGCTATCTAATTCCACCACCCAAATTCAAACAAAACCCTTGGAATTGATAACTAGCCTAACATCTTCTAAAACAAAGCTAAATTTTACAGAGAGAGCCCTCTCTGGGTACAGATTGGCTAGATTCTGTACCTAAAATATTGGTTTGTGGTTACCTCAGACCTCTTTCCTCTTTCAACAAATTCAAGGAAAATCTGAGTGATAACATGGTCTACAAATGGTTCTAGTGTTTGGAGCATTTAAATAGGTTTATCATATTCAATTTCTTGACCCTTTATAATTTTCCTACCTCTAAATTTGAGCACTTGTCAATATTTACATTTCAACCCAATTGCTGCTTTTAAGAAGATCTTCAGTTTAGAATCAATTTTTTTGATAAGAAATATGTTTTGAATAACTCTTTTGAAGAATTTTTTTAAATTTAAGACAAGCCATAATTAATAAATGGGTTGAATCTTTTAAACACATTTTGCAAGTTTGGTAAGGTTGAGAAATATAGTACCTAGATGATTATTCATACAATATGTTCCTATAATTTCACCAATTTTCTCTCCACACTTCAAGTTTAGTTGCCAAAATTCTCATATTTCAATTTGTCTTACCTTCTCCTCATTATATTGTTTTGTCTAGGTAGAAGTACAAGGAATTTCCATACATATAATTTGATGCTAAATTTTGGTGATGAAGTGATGCCTTAAAAGTATGTTTGGTTTATGGGATAAAAGAGTAGGAAACAATACATCAAAAATTATATTCTTATGGCTCTTCATTAGTGCTCACTAGAAATTCTAACAAAGAAAATGTTACCCATGTGATATTCATATGGATGGCTTGTAGGATTAATCTTCATGAAATTTTAGGCTTGATTTGAAGATACTACTTTCACTTAATCGGATGGTGTTTTGGTGGAGACCCATTTTCTCCTTAATTGACTGTTATGGTCATAGGGTTCATCTATTGTTTTCTCGATATTGCATGCCTTCGATTGATGGAACATCCTCTTGGTATATAATTTGATGGATCATCCTCATCATTGTGTTTCTTTGGTTACTTACTCATATATATGGTTCTACATGGCGAGGTAAAATGGCTCCTAAAGAGAAATTCCCTAGGCTTTTTTGGAATTGAGATCATTTGCTCATGAGTCTATTTGAGTAACCCCCTTGGTCACAAATTTCTTGATTGAATCTAGTCCTTGCAATGGTTATATTTTCACGCTTTTAACTTGTTTGGAGTCCTTTGTACTTATAAACCCTTGATTGATTGGATACTCTTGACACATTGGTTAATTCACAATTATCTAGACCACCATTTATTTTTCTATGTGGTTCACGAGCCCTAGAGATTGTTGACCACTACATCCACAAAATATTTGTACTAGGAATATCCATCTGAAGGGATCATTTCTTGTCAGCTCAACCACGAAACCTGACCCCATGGGTGACAAGAGAATTGAATCCACAACCTCTCAATAAAAAAGATGCTTTAACTATGGGTTTTCAACCAATGGAGCTAACCCTCAAGGTTAATGTAAACCACCATTAGTAGAGGAGGATTCCCTTATTTTACTCGTGATGTCACATATGTTAAGACATGAGATTATTTTATTTTTATTTTGATAGGGTTGTCCCCCTGCTCTTTCAATATAGGGGATTAATTTGGTAATCTTGCACATGGAAACACATTTTAAAATTTCCATATGTTTGAGAAGTTGTTCTAACAACTAGTGGCCCATTTATTGCACACTTATCCATGACATCCACTTTTGGAGTAGTTTAGGAGAGACATCATAGCTCATGAGTATATATATTTTGATAAAGTACCTATATTTTTTCCAGATCAATGGCAATAGACGCAAAATGGCTATGAAATTTCCAATTGTTGTCATAATAGGAATTCTAAAAAATATTGAGTTATGGTGGTTACAAATTTACTACGTTAAAATTCTTGTTTCATTTTGACCAACTTTTTGAGGAACACTCCACCTTTGTTTCTTGAGAGTTTTAGTTATTAATAAGAGTGAAATTAATGCAGAAAAATGGTGGAAAAATTATTGCACACAAAGAAAATATCTACACTTTTTGAGGCTATCTTTGAAGGAGACATCCACCTTAGGGGGATACACATGGCATAACCATGTCATTATTTTATCATCGGTTGAATTGTCCTATGAGTTGGTTATGTGATGGAAGATTATTTAATTTTACTTGGAGATAATACTATATATAGATAGATCCAAGTATATTTTATTGTTTCTTTATGGAGATAATAGTGTATCTCCACAACTCATTGCTGCCTTTAATTAGGAACTTGTTGTGAAGGTTTTTTTATTGTTATTCCAAGTAAGCAATCTAGGAAAACAATTATGACTTTATTGTAAATGGAAGTGGAACTGAAATCTAAATGTCTCCATCATATTCCATGGATGGATTCATAAGGAACCTCTCCTCTTGGAACTCTATATAATATCTAATAGAAAACTTTTGGAGGTTATTAGGTTAATTCTTTTATATGTGAAGCTAATATTGTCCTATGTAATTATTGTTATGTTAGGAATCAATTTTTAAAAAAATGTTTGAGACGCCATGAAGAAGGGTATATCTACCACACTGGAACAGATTTATGTGAGGATTTTTCCCTTTTTCTCCATTTGTTGTTTTATTGATGAATGTATTAGCTTTCTTTTATCAAATCATTTTTTCTAGTCTAAAGCTTTATTGCAGAAAAAGCCCTCATAACAAAGTTTAAATGTGACACCTTTAGAGCCCCTCCAAGTATATTTCTTCATTATTTAACATGTTAAGATTTACCATAGCATAGTTCCATTAGTATTAATAATTTATAAATAAATTTCTTTGATAGGGTAGCTCCTTGACTCCATTTTCCCAATATTGGATGGGCACTAGTCCCTTGTCCCCTATCACCCCATTTATTTTCTATGTTATAAAAAGACAATGTTTTCTAATTTATCTCTTCATACCCCCTTCAACCTCCTTTCTATAGTCCTTGTAATCCTACTTAAGGATACCCCCCTTGTGTGGGAGAAGAGAAATCAAAAGTGAGAGGGTAGCCACTCTAATTTTTCCTTGGGTTTTCACTTCGTGCTTGGGACTTTACACATACAAGTGAAAGCTAGAGGGATAAAAAAAGGAAGGAAGGAAGGAGACTGCACCACACAAGGCAATTCAAGAGACTAAACCAACCCTATGGGACAAAAATCACTCTCTAAGTGGTAATTTAGTAGTTTTTACATCTAGGTTTTTTTTCAATGTTTCCCTATCACAAAAACAAATCTCATCAATATGTTGAATCTTAAATATGGTTTTAAATCATTGAGTAAATACTGATAGGAGAGCTTGATAGTGTATAAACCATGATACTCATTAAAATTTGTAATTATTAATCCAATTGTATGTTTTGTACTAAATATTTCCACCCTTGATTTTGTGGTTGGTCTCAAGGATGCTTGGGAGCAGGTGCGGGGAGCGACATTTTCAAAAGCTCCCAGGTTGGGAGAATTTTTTTATATAATATATATTTTGATGCATATATGCCAATAAAAGCATTTAGAATGATGAATTAGATATAAAAATAATAAGAACATGGATTGAACCATATAAAATCAATCATATAGAAGTTATAATATTTATCAACCACATCCACAAGTTAGTAACATACAACATATCGAGTCTCATGATTTATCGATCTTAAAGTTTTCAGCTTTCAAATTTCAATATATAACATTTATCATCATTGATCACTAAAGTCGTAACTTGTACTTGTAAACATTACCATTACCAAGTAACTAAAAGATAACAAAGGGTATATAACATGAAATGAAATGTTCCAACTTTAAACTTTCATGAAGCATCATATTCATAATTCATTACCAATGAGTAATAATTTCCACCTTCAAACTGCAAAATTAAATTTTCATATGTTGTTTACAACAAATATTATAATACATAGAAAGAGTCAATAGTTATAAAAAGTACTAGAAACTAGAAAAGACAAGTAAATCTATTATCTATTGCTTGGGCCTATTTCCATGAGAAATGTCTAAATTTTGAGAAGGTCATGGTGGAATATTGGGAGTCTTCTCTCGCATAGTCTTACGACCATGTCCAAAACCAAAACCATAAGGCACATGACCTCCACATGAGGATGTATATGGAGGTGGATACAATAAATGAAATGATTGTGGAACTCGAGCACTGCGATTGGATGATGGGGGTGGCATGGATGTTGTTGTTGCTTCATCATCATCTTCAAAAATTTTATTTCCAATTATTCTAGATGTAGAGAGTCATCATACAAATTATCTTCTTATGGGTTATTGTCCCAATATACGTTTGATGTATCATCATGAGCCCACTCATAATAACGTGTCAAAAACCTTAAGTTTTAGTGCACATAAACCAAGATTTCTACATGTTTTTCATTGATTCTATTTCTTCTCACATTATGGATGAAGCTATAGGTGCTCCAACACTTCTCTACAAAAGAAGTATTTACAACCCGTGAAAACATTTTTTTTTCCAATTTTTCCAAAAGTCCTTGGCTACCATACATGTCCCACCATGTGACAACATCAAATCTATACCTATATTCCATTTCATGTGAAGAACAAAACACTCTATTGATAGTGAAGTATTTGCATAATTCAATACATAATATAGCATACTCCTCCCTGCCAGGGACCAACTTGTCTAATGTTGTCATATACCCATTTTGTACCTTTGGATCTATATGGGATTTGGCCCTAACACCACCCCCAGGTGGAGGTTTTCCTAACCAAGATGGAGAGTAGTTTTTTGGCGTAAGGACATATTCCAAGGAATGTAGGGGAACATTAAATTTATCCCAACATGCACACAAAATTATGAATAATATCATACAAGTTGGGATATTTTCATGAACAATATCTTTTATTTGCCCCAACATGTTATCCATCTGCTCATACACCTCCCCAATCACTGGTGAATTTGTATCTGCGAAACAAATCATGTTATAAATGGGCTTGGTGTGTTGTAGAACATCCCTTGCACGTGCCCAAAAACGAACATCAAGAGCAGTCTCCTCCACCTCATCAAAACCTTTCCTATCAAGTGCAATTGGAGCCCTATTATTTAATACTTTCTAGTTTTGAAATGATATCATGCTATCCAATGCCTCTCTTACCTTCAAAAGGCACATGAAGGTGATGTAATAGCTAGAAAATCTAGTCTTCACAATCTTCAACAGCTCCAAACCCAACATTGCATCAACATTGTATTTTGATGGTACTTGTATTAATGTATGGTAGCAATTTTTGTTTCATGATGGAAGATTATGATAAAGAAAATCATGTAGAAGGTGGTTAATAGTAGCAACTCTATACAAAGAAGAAATAAGGACACTCAATTGGATGCATGAGACATAAGATAAATATAAGTTTTGTTAAGGAAATATTAGTGCAATCATTAAGATTGTCACTACCATGCCTCTAATATTACACCTATAGTGTCCAATTATTATATTTTAAAATTGATGTTCTTTAAATAATTTAATAGCATTGACAAATACTAAAAAATATTTGTTTTACATGAGGAAATTAAGTTCCATCATAATATTTGAACCAATGAAAATTTTCATTGAGGGACATTGCAAAATTTACAAAACATTTTCATTTTCTTAAATTTTTAATAAATTATTATTTTAAGAAAATATTAGGAAAAAAAAAACTAAATAACAACAATTTTACATCATCACTATTACTATAATACCTATTTTAATATATATTAATAAGTGTTGCAATGCAACTTAGTCGATGCCATTCAAGTTAGATATTATGCTTTCAAAAAAATTGCATATAACATCATTGTGTCCAAATTAACTCAAAATCATTTAATAGGTAAATTTGACCTTGAAATGTCATTAATTTTGACTGATTGTATTTCCTATTTATTTTTCAAAATTAAACATTATATCTTGCATTACATTAGCAAATGCTAAAATAATAATGGTCAACAGTCAAATCTATTGCTATAGCCTGACATGACATGAATATGGACTAATAAATTGATATACAAAGTGGAGAAATTAATTTCCTACTCGGGTGCAAGGGTTATAAAATTTGGTGGCTAGTAATCACTATTAAATTTGCATATTTACATTTTTACTCTTTCTTGTTAAAATGCTTAGAAACATAAATAATTGTGGGAACTTAATCATGGTACGTATATTTATTTACATTGAATATTTTTTATGCAAATTATTGTTTAAATAATTGTAAATATGTTATTTACCTAAGTATGAACTATTTTCAAGGAGTTTAATTTTGGGTGGTTTCCCTAAATGCTCACAATAAAAAATAACCACAAAAGTATCTAAATCATGATACAAATATTGCAATTGTATCCATAAATTATGGTTAAAATTTTGCAAGACACTTATCCATATGGCACTGTATTGTGCAAAAGCTACAATAACAAGATATGATATAAATAATTTGCAATTGTATCCATAAATTATGGTTAAAAATATGCAAGACACTTATCCACATGAAACTGTATTGTGCAAAGCCTATAATAATAAGATATGTTATAAATATTGCAATTTTATCTATAAATTATGGTTAAAAATATGCAAGAGACTTATCCACATGGCACTGTATTGTGCAAAGGCTACAATAATAAGATATGATATAAGTATTGTAATTGTATCTATAAATTATGGTTAAAAATCTGCAAGACACTTATCCATATGGTATTGTATTGTGCAAAGGATGCAATAATAATATAGAGGTCCTGAATGAGATAGAGGATGGCCAGCTTAAAAATAATAGACAAAAATAAGATAAAAAAAAATCATTTTCTTTGGTTACAACAATTTCAAAACTTGTAAGTATATTATTTTGAAACATATTTTAAAATTTTTCATTTTTCATTTTTCTATATAAAAATATGATGGGTAAGAAAAGTGAGGAGGAGTTGTCAAATTACAAATATGAGCATCCAATTAGAATAATCAAAATAAAAATAAAATCCAATTTATTTAGATTACAGAGTATTTAACAAACAAAATAATCATAATAAAAATAAAATTAGATTTGAGTATTCAACAAAGACCGAACAAAATTACCCTTTAACACAAAGATTTGAGCATTTAACCTGTTTATGTCAATTAGAGATTTGGGTGTCAAAAACTCAAATAAAATTAACTTTATGTAGATTACAAATTTAAGTATCTGTTAGGGTCCTATAATAATAGGGTTCATAATTTTTGAATTGACTTTGATAGTCTTGTAAATATGTACATACCTTGCTTTTTGCAAGTTGTTTTCCCATATTTTGAAAATGAAAAAAAAAAAATGAACAGAGGGTAAAAGTCCTAAAAGAAATAACAAAGGACTTAGAAAAATATAGACCCAAAAGAAAAAAGAGAAAAATAAGACATGAAAGTGAGCAAGTAAAAATGTCACTGCTATTTACTTTTACTGCAAGAATAATGATTATGTGCATATTATCAATAAATTCCATAATCCATGATCAGTTAAACAATTTAATCTTAAGTTTTCATGCTTTGAATTTTATGTTTTAGATAGAAGATACAGATATGTCAAACAGTTTAAACTTGACAAACCAGTAGATAGTTAGAGAATAAATGAGGAGCTCAATAGTTTAATCTGAGCTCTCGGATGAAATAAGGTTAGATTTAGATAGTTTTTATGTTTTGAAAGAAAAATGGATTTAGGGTTGCAATCTTAAATGCACCCATGAAAATGAAGTAAAAAATGTTAGAAATAAAGATGGGTAGGTAGAAAGCAATTGTACAAGACATGTAATAAAGCATCATCGGGCAGAAGTTACTAATTTCCCTTCCCCACAATCATCCAGTATTCTAAACCTTCAGTTAAAGAGGCTCAAATCATTTCTCTGAATTCTGTTGGGACCGGACCCAAGGCTCAATAATTGATTGGTCAAAAATATTGGATTTCCTACATAAAGCCCATTTCATGAGCATATTTTCCCTTTTCTAAAGTCATAATACCTTTTCCTAAGTAAAAAAAGCGTTTGCTTAGTAAAATTGAAAACCCTACATAATTAATTTCATCTCCTTTCAACAAACACTCAAAACCTACAAAATACATTTATCCTAAGTTTAAGTGTGAAAAACAATAATGGGACAAACTATGCTTATTTGTCTATCTTTACACTCTGCTTAGTTTTAAATTTTAAATTTTAATACATTTCCTACATTACACCTTAATTTCGTATTAATTTCTAGCTTATATTTATTAACTCCTTATTCTATACCCTTCCCGTATATTATTAAATCCTTTATAAATAAATAACCCAAAAACCATTTATTTAAAGTTTTAACCTATGTTGAAATATCCCATGTGACGAAATAATCCCCACCCTTTATTCCCATAGGATTAAACATATCTAATATAAAAATAATCCCCACCCCTATGGTTCTTAAACACTTTTCAAAAGGTTTAAATACTATATATTAATACTTGTGCCCACATTATTGGTTGAAATATATGTTAAAATGTTTTAATAAAAAACATGTGACATTACCCCTCCGCCTATCATATAACCCAAGGTTTTAAACGTTTTAAATTTATATTTATAATGTTGAAAAACCTATCCCGCCGCATTGATAAACTCGGACCCACTCTGAAATCCCGAGCATCTTCCAGATTAAATCTTGATCATTTGCGTAAGTCCTTCCCAATCCAACGATCAATTTCCCATATTGAAATTTAAGTTGCGTGATATTAACTTTTTCATTCCTATGTGAAATAGGCTGTTTAGCCTTTTTCTCCCTCCTCCACATGGCTTATGTTCATTGGATCGCATCCGATTCATTTCAAACCACTTACCACCTTAGACCCACGTGGTAACCACTCGCGGTTTCTATCTTGTGAAGCTACAAAATTGCTTATTTGCCCGATATGCTTGCCATTTATTGCAAGACAATTCAACCCTATTTTGCCTAATAAACCCCGAAAGCACACCATTTATCCCTTTTTCTGCACTCATCAACTGTATTGGCTATTCCGACTCAGAGAAAGAAGCCTGTATATGATTTTTATGCCTAGAATCAGTGTAAAGATTGTATTCATTGTTGAATATTGCTGAAAGCCCAATAAAACTTCTAGAAGACACCAAGAACCTGTTAAAGGCCTCTGAGTCATTTTCATATACCTGTACCTGCGTAAAACGGGTATTTTTCAAGAAATCAAGCATATTATCAATTTGAAAGAACCTTGATAGAAAAATAAATACAGTCAGAGATTAAATTCGTCGAAGAAAGCCTATTAAAAAAGAACCAAAAACAGGCAAAACCCTCGCAAATTTCTTATGAAAACCTGTTTTAGACTGCGCTCCTTTTTAAGGAAAATATTGATTTTATTTAGTTTTCCAAGACTATATAAAACTCCAATTAAAGCCCAGAAATCCTCTAAAGGTAACCTGACCCTCTGTGCTTCATTTCAAACGATTTTTAGTCTAATTTTCCATTGAAAAAACCTAAGAAACCCCTGTTTCTTGTTTTCTAACCAGTGAGAGTCTGAAATACATATGAAAGACAAAAATTGAAGAAAAAATCCAAGAAAAGCACCATATTCAGCCTATTTTAAATCCAAGAACCTCTGTCAAAATCCAAAAATACTTTTGTAAACTGTTTAATCTTACAGAAGTAATCAGAAAGCCTAAAATTTTTTTTTTTGTAGTCCTAAAAGCTTAAAAATGCCTAAATCTACTCCAGCTGCATCTTCCAAGACTACCATCATTTTGAACCCTCTAGAACCTCCTGTTGTATACATTGAGCACATTCCCTTAGCATATGTTAACTATAAATAGCAGATCTTGTTATTGAATTCAATTTATTAGACCTCCACCGCTGGAGCTATGAAAAGTCCTTAGATAAGGTGGAAGAAGTCCAAATTTGGGAATCAAACTTACGCAAATATGTTGTTCCAGTCACTCATTCATGCCTAGAGTTGATTAGGTTGTGTTAGAACAATTATATACCTAAACAAAGAGCAATAGTGAATGCAAACAAATAATTATTCTTTACAATTACTGCTGAGTCCATAAATCAGATGTTACAGCTCAAACATGATCCTCAAGCAGTTCCTTTGTCCATAGAAGCACTTGCCAAGTTGTACATTGGCCTTGATTTTCCCAAAATATTCTAGATCTTTCAATTTTTTATGCCTTTACATGTGGAAATTCCTCAAATCAATCCTCCATATTCTACTTCAAGATTTCTAGAGGGGTCTAGGCATGTCATTTCCATGCTATCATTCACACGAGGATACTTCACAAATGATCATACTGATGAGTCCATCTTAGGGTTCCTATATACTTTTACACCAAGACAACCTCCCTCTGTAATTTTCAATTATTCTGAGTACATTGCTGACAATATCCATGATCAATTGATCAAGTTACCAACTGAAGGAGTGTTTAGATACACATCTTTTCTCTTCCATATGTTTTTATATTTTCAAGCAGATAAGTTCCTTATAACTCTACAAAAGCTTGATATAGAAGAAAAACCACTTTTAGTCATCTTCTGGACTTAATTTATTATAAAGAGTCCTCAGAATTCACTTTTGCAGAGTTTACTGATAATTTTTTCCATCCATTGATCAATATGTTAGCCAACACTGAATAGCCAAGGATCAATGATGAAATGAAGAAAATCCTATAGCTATCTAAATAGACAAGGATGGGAGATTGGTATTTGTATGAAAAACACACAGAGATTAGAGTTTTTGGCTCTAACTTGTTGCCATAGAAACTACCCAAATATGTACCAATGAGGGTTTTTGCCTTGGAATACATCAGGAAAATCTTAAATTCTGATTCAATCAACTTCCTAGCAGCAAAGAAGAATGAAGTGGGACCATTTAAGTTGAAGAATCAAGTGGGACCATTTATTTGTAATCATAGAGATGCAGATATAGAAGCAGCCAAATAGTTACTAGAGTATATATTTGAAGAGAGTTTCTCCTGGAACTATGATCCACAAGGAATACTAAGTAAAATGAGAGTTAAGTGTAAACTGACACCCTAAATTCATGAGAAAAAACCATAGATTGATAAGTATTTCAATTAGACTGAGTGGAAAAAAAACACTTTAATAGATGCAGTGAAGCAAGGTGATACGAGTCACACTTTACAAACTGTAGATAAAACAAAAAAATCCACCAAAAGAGTCAAAGAATAAGGTTCTTACATTGCAGAGACCACTACTGAGAATAGGCTCAAATTAAGATATAATAAAAAGCCTAAGATAGACTCAGTTGACAAAGAGAAAGTTACTATTGAGGTTGAAGACACAGATGTCCCAGTAACAAATAAAGATGCTGCTACAGTCATCAGAAATGAGCAAGTTACAGAGAAATTGAATGAAGAACAGATGCACAATTCAAATGAACAGTTGATAAAGAAACAATAGAACATGGAAGCATCATCTTCACAGACAACAGAGGAAAAGGATCTTGATATAAGAGAAAAATACAAGAAAATCAAGACAAAGAATGAAGAAATAAAAAATGAGATTTACTCTCAATATTTGTAGCAAACACCAAGTGTACAATTTTTTTTTTTATCTTCCTTTGATTACTCAAATAAAAAGTTGATCATGTCAGTGTTATAGCCTACAGTGAAGACTCCAAAGATAGTTGCAGACTACAAAAAGGTTTATCTAGAAGTACAAATAGAGAAAATTCATGCACTTGATCAAATAGAATTTCAAAGACAGAGTTCAAAGATGTTGTATTCTACTATTACAACCAAGGTTGAGTGTTTAAAAAATTCATAACACAATCATAAACATGAAATATCAGATGAAGGTTTACAAAGCCTCATTATATGCTAAATACCTAAGGATTAAGTCTTTAGAAGAGTTGGTTCTCCAAGTAGGATATGATCCTGCAAATGTTAAAGTAGTAGAACAAATAGTGAAGAAAAAAAATGAATACATTGCATCATTGAGGAAACAACTTAAATTTCCATCAACTGAACATCCTCAAGATAAATAAATAATACAAGAACGGACTCAGAAGGATGACATGATGAACTTAATCTTTCAGCTAACAGGATAAATTAAATAAATGGAAATTGAGATGGACAAGATTGTCCATGAAAGGAAACTACAAAAGAACAAGAAGTCCCTTTAGTAATCCCCATGGTTACTACTGTTGTGCCTTCAACTCTAGCAGAAGAGTTGGCACCCACCATTGGCTACTGCAGTGCCAGTGACATCATCTACAACTTCAGCTACAAAGTCATCTACTACAACAGCTCAATCTTCAGATGAGACCAGTAAATTAGTAAAAGCCATGGAGGAAATGTCATTACAAACAAGTGAGATTAACAGATTGAAGAATATGATTGATAACCTTGAGGATACAAAGAAGTTAGCTCAAATAAATGCTAAAACTCATGAGAAAAGAGCTAATAGGTTAAATGAAGAACTAAAGAAAATTAAAAAAGATTTGACTTTAAAGGAACCAATATCATATGTGAAAAATCAGTTATGGAAAAAAATCATTGAATCCATCAATGATGTGTGGCCCTCAATTTAGGTAATATTTTAACAAATATATTTACTAAAGCAGCTCTAGCAGAGATTCAAAAAACCAAAGATGAGCTAGGTAATAAACTTGAGCAAGCCATAGAATTGATCAAGTTTCTCAACAATAAAAACAGGCAGGAATTGGAAGAAATAAAAATCACTGATAGGAAAGAGACAATCCTTGAAGTAAGGAAAGTCATCTCAAAGAAAAATCTAATGAAATAGTTTAAAGAGAAATGTGAGAATATGAACATAGCCATAACCAAGTTTATGGTTAAATTTGAAAACTTGAGGCAAAGAAGTTTGCCTAATATTTTGGTCATTAATGACAAACTGATGTGATAGGAGGATTACAATAAGAAGATCGGATAATATGCAAAAGAACATGTTGAAAAGAAAAGTGGACAAGGCATTGCAATAGGGAAGGTCTTACTCAGAAGTTTTGAAGATTTATTTTACTTGCAGCATGAGATAAGACATTTGTTTGTCATAAAACCAACTTTAGCCAGATATACTGAGGGAGATGAGAATTTCAGGAGGCTGGAAAAGATTCAAATTCCAAATGAGGAAGCTTGGAAATCACTTACATATTTACTGTGAAAGGAAAAATCAGATAAGATGAAGAAAAGAACTTGCTTATTTTTCAGAATTTATTACAACAGTAAAACAATTTTTACAGAGTTAAAGAGTATCAGTTTAAAGGGAATCAGAGTGAAAGAGTATACGATAAAGAGATCATATTTCAAAATAGAATTGAAATATCTTGGTCAGCAAAGAGGACACCAAGGCAACCAACTGCACCTAATCCACAATTATTTTCTATTTTATTTGGAGAAATAGGATAACTCGCTGATTAGTTAAGCAACTGTCTCTATTTTGTTGTAAAGATATTTCTATTTTCCTAGATAATTCCTAGAAGCATTCTAGGATATTTTGTAAACAATATTGTATAAATACTTCATCTTTAGAAGTATTATTGTGGAATAAATTGCTAAATATTTCTATAGTCATTTTTGTTGGACTTGGAGGCTTTTTGTGTTGCAAATTTTGAGTAGCAGACTGGATCAGATCAACTAGTATCATATTTAAGGATTCATGTGATGAGCCATTGAAGTGAAGTACTTTATACTTGTGATTGTTTATATTCTTTGTTTCATGCATCCATTATGTGTTCTAAATTTGAATGAATAAACAAGAGTATTATTTCAGGATTTGTTAAAAGCACCCTATCTTTACTATTTATCATTTCTATGTTTTCTGCTGATTTCCAGAGTAGGGAACCCTTAATTGCTCCCTCTTTCATTTGACCTATGACTACTAATTTCTTTTTCCAGATCAAAGAACCCTTCATTTCACTTTATCCCGATCAAACCACTTCACTAAATCAACCTTCCAAGATCTTCAAAGACTTATCTATCTTGCCTTGAAAACATTTGACTTTTTGATCTTGATACTAGTTCTGTCTACTTGACTTTTGACTCCTTAGCCCAATGGAAAATCAGATTTCCCACTATCCATCTCATTAAGTGATTTTTCCCACCAAACCAAACCAAATCAAAACCAATTTGCATTATTGTAACTAGCCTAATATCTTATAATCTAAACAAAGTTAAATCTCAAAGAGAGAGCCCTCTCTGAACCCTAGGAAGGCTAGATCCTAGAGTTTAAAAGTTGGTCTATGGTTACCTCGGTGAGTTCTTTCTTTAACCTTGAGAAATTACTGAGTGATAACAATATCTAAGAGAGATGGAACAAAATTAACAATGGAGAGATTTGAGTTGATTTTATGTTGATTACAAATTTGAATATTTAAAATGTGGATTACAGATTTGAGTATTCAAACAAATATTGAACAAATTTAACAGTCTGACATAAACATAACGCTGAATTGTTTTGATGGAAAAAAAGCAAAGTGATTGAATCAAGAGTGTGGGATGGCACAATATATGTGCAATATTATTTTTATATATGTTTTTCTTTTCCTTTTCCAAATAATAGACAATCCTCCACCAATCCGATCATGGGATTTAAATTTAGGCATACAATTATTTGAACTAAACAATCAATATTAACTCCCATGAATGGAATTAGGCGTACGAATTTTTAACTAAACAATTCATATTAGCAAACATTATTTTTTGTGAACAATACTATAGTGATATTCTATTTCGAAAACAAATCCGGATCATTGACTGCAAAACCTTAAAGAAAAAAGAAATCATCACTATAGACTCAGTGAATTCACCTTGAAATAGGTTTAGAACACTAACATAAGATAAAGAACCACCCAAAGACAAGTGCCCAATGACAGTATCGTGATGCAATTGCTACACCAAGTAAAATAGGTTGTCCAAGGATTTGCACCAACTACAACTCTAGACTGGAGAAATCATCACAATTTTAAACAAACAACATTTTTAATTATATGAACACCTCATTTTGTGGGTATAAATAATTTCAGAAAATGCAGCTTCGAAGATTACAAGGGAATAATGCCCAGAAATGATAGATTCACCTGTCTGAGTGCATAGGTAAATAGGAGGGTAGTTGCTATGTATGGGATTTAGTTTCATTAAGGGTTTGAATTAGAATCCAATTTTGTGAAAACTTTTAGGATACCTCAGTCCTCTTCAGAACACAACAACAAAAAGGTAAAAAAATTTAGTGGTTTTTACAATTGAGACATGCAAATTTAGTGGTTCCACCCCCTTTCCCTCTTAAAGGCCTAGAAACATATTTCCACATTGGGGTTTGGTCTGCTTTGGCTTTTGTGCCATCATCTCCACTCTCATTATCTCGCTCCTCCTCACCAAGGTACTCTTCTACAAGGTTTCTTATTCCACCACTACCCACTTCTTCATCATCTTCATCATTCCTCCTTTTGCTCCCCAACATCATCATAACCAAAAAATGAACCAACAAGATAATTCCAAGTCACATACCCATCATGTTTGAAGTTTTGAACTTTGGTGGAGTTATAGTGTTTTGCCAAAATGGAGGAATAGGAACGGAAAAGAGAGAATAGAACATTTTCATTTAATAATAACATATAAAAAACAGAAATGCTATATTAGAGTCTAGGCCCTACCTCTTTGAATCTCCAATAGTCTTCAATCCAAAGCTCCAATTTCCCTTGTAACCTCCTCAAGCTCCCAAGCAACCCTCTCAATCTTCCCCCTCAACTCTAGCTCCAATTCAAAATTCCCTCTCTTGCTCTCTCAATATGAAAATGGTACATTGTGGGAAGGGAGGAGGGCTGTTTTATTTCTTTTGGCCCCTCCCCTTCCTCCAAAATTAAAGCATTCCCTCGCCTCTATGGGGAAAAGAAGAGTAGGAAAAGTAACACTCTAACCGATCCTTCTTCGTTTTATCTCTTGAAAAATTAGGGAGCAATTTTTTTTTTAAGGGAGCATGCTCCCAAGGTTTCTCTGGATATGCTCCTGAGCAATGCACATTTCATGAGGGAATTATGGGGGGTGAGCTCCCCCACAAACCTGGTTGGTCTACATATCTAAATCAATGAAAATGAATCAAAACATCTGGTATTACATCTAAAATGGCATGAAGAATATCACCAATTGGTTGATTATGACAAGAGCAACCTAAGTAAAATCAAATCCTATAAAACCCAACATTGCATCAACATCGTGTTGTGATGGTACTTGTATTAATGTATGGTAACAAGTTTGATTTCATGATGGAAGATTATGATAACGAAAATCACGGTAGAAGGTGGTTAATAGTAGCAACTCTAGACAAAGAAGAAATATGGACACCCAATTGGATACATAAGACATAAGACAAATATAAGTTTTGTTAAGGAAATATTAGTGCATTCATTAATATTGTCACTACCATGCCTCTAATATTACAATTATAGTGTCCAATTATTATATTTTAAAATTTATGTTCTTTAAATAATTTAATAACATTGACAAATACTAAAAAATAATTGGTTTACATGGGGAAATTAAGTTCCATCATTATATTTGAATCTATGAAAATTTTCATTTAGGGACACTACAAAATTTACAAAACATTTTCATTTTTTAAAATTTTTAATAAATGATTATTTTGAGAAAATATTAGAAAACAAAACTAAATAACAACAATTTTACATCATATCTATTAATGTAATACCCATTTTAATATATATTAATAAGTGTTGCAGTGCAAATTAGTCCATGCCATTCAACTTAGATATTATGATTTCAAAAAAATTGCATATAACATCATTGTGTCCAATTTAACTCAAAATCATTTAATGGGTAAATTTGACCTTGAACTGTCATTAATTTATGACTAACTGTATTCCCTATTTATTTTTCAAAATTAAACATTATATTGCATTAGTAAATGCTAAAATAATAATGGTAAACAATCAAATCTATTGCTATATTCCCGACATGACATGCATATGGACTAATAAATTGATACATAAAGTAGAGAAATTAATTTCCTACTCAGGTGCAAGGAATTTATAAAATTTGGTGGCTAGTAATCACTAGTAAATCTGCATATTTACATTTTTACTCTTATTGACACCTAATCCTAAGGGATTGGGAGAAATTGTACATTAGTGTAAAATAGGAAATAAGGAAGCCTAAGAGACATTGGGAAATGAATCCCAATAGTCTCACCTCCATGTATATATTCATGAGTACCCTCAATAAAATATCACAGTTCTTTTTGTGGAGTTACCTCCTGGCCTGACATGGTATCAGAGCCGGCTCTATTTCTAGCATTCTTGCCCCTGTAACTCCCTACTTCTCCTGTAAGACCCACCTCTTTGCCTGCTCCTGGTAGAACTATCCCACTACTACATTCCATATTCAAAATTATTTTTTGAGCTCCTCGACCTCACAGCACACAGATTCTCTTCTACATTGTTTTTCTACCTCCACATGCTGCATATATATAGCTTCTTAGCTCATCATCAGCTCCCCTTGGCTCGTCGCCTCCTGGCTTCCATTTCCATTCAGTCGCACCTATCACCTCCAAGCTTCCATTGCCCTTTGGCCACACAACGCTCCTCCCACCTGCACATTGTATCCTCCCTCCGCCTATGGGCTCCCACAACTGCTTGTCACTCCTGCTCTCTCCCATAGCTCTGTAGCTTCCCATATCATCGTAGTGCCCTCCTCTACACTCCCCTCCTCCCTCCTCCCTCTGCTCCCTTCTCCCGCCACAACCCCCTCTGCAGGCTCCCCTGCCTCCTACTTCCTCCCTCCACTCCCTTCTCCCGCCACAGCCCCCTCCGCGGGCTCCTCTCCTCCTATGCACTCCCTTCGCTCCCTCCTCCACCCTCCCTCCACCTTCCTCTCTCTACCGTCACCTCCCCCTATTCCACCTCCCCCTATCCGACCTCCCTAGGTCCGACCTTCCCGAGGTCCCACCTACCCCAAGTTGGCCTCCCTAGGTCTGACCTCCCCTCTGCAAAAAAATAAATAAATAAAAAATTACACTTTGTTTTACTAGAATTGAGTTTTTTGTAGAAGAATACATTTTTTACACCGGAATTGAGTTTTTTGCAGCATAATACAAACTTTACACCATAATTGAATATTTTTCTAGCAGCTTACATTTTCTTGCAATACATATTTACAATGCATTCTCTCATATCTATTATGGGAGTAGTTCTCTCTGGCAAGGAGAAATATTTTGAGTGGTGTCAAAAAATTAAGCAGACTCTCATTTTTAATGAGTTGAGGAGAGTAATTTGTGAAGGAGAAGGAGATAATGCACCAAAAAATCCCACCTTAGACAAGGAGATCACCTTTTGGGAAAACAAGAAATGCAAGGCCTATGCCTTGATTGCAAGTTCTGTAAATGAAGAGGTGAGTTGGCATGTTACACCAGTTTCAAATGCCTATGAAGCCATGAGGAAATTAAAATAACTCTATGACTCACATTCAGAACTTGAAATTTTTCAATCAATGATTAAGCTATTCAACCTTGAATTGAAAAATGATGACCCTCCTTCTTTAGCATTAGAAGTAAGATATCTCATGCATGACATTAAAAATACTAGTGTATAAGTTGAAATACCTATCATAGCTTATGTTAAGGCATTGTATCCCACTTACTCACACTACCTTGAGTCATTTCAAGCAAGTGGAAACCTCATGAAGATCACCTTTGATTCCCTTGAGAAAAAATTTTCAAAAAGAGAGAAGGATTTTGGAAAGAAGATAACACCTTTATCTTCTGAAGAAGCTTTATGTGTCACACATAGAGAGAAGAATAATGCTCAATATTATTCTATAGGAAGAGGTGGCCGAAGAGGAAGAGGAAGAATACATTTCAGAAGAAGGGGGGGTAGACAAGCTCAAAGTGAAAAATCTGATCTTCATTGCATACACTGCAATAAAGATTGACATGATGCATCTACATGTAAGATGCCTTGGGACAGAATTGAGCAGCAAATAAATCAAGAAAAAGGTAAAACTCATGATAGAAACAAAGGTAAAGCACCTCAATCTGGTCATTATGTTGTAGCACATTATAACATTGGAGTGATTGAAGACTTGTTTAATGTTTCACTTACATCTTGGAGAAATGATTGGTTGCTAGATTCAGGAGAAACATGTCACATGAATTTTAGAAAATATTTTTTTGAAGAATTTACTGAAAAGGTTGATGGAGCAGTATAATTTGCAGAAAAATCTAAACTCAATCCATAAGGGCTTGGCACAATCAGGATTAAGTTGCCTAGTCTTCCAAACCATCTTCTACATGAGGTTCTATACCTCCCAGAGTTGAAGAGAAACTTGTTTTCCTTGGTCCACATCCACCAGAAAAGACACTCCATTAACATGTTTGATGGCAAGGTTGAGGTAAAAAAAGCATTAGATATCTCACTTGTCATGAGAGGAATAGAAGAAGGAAGACTCCTAAAGATGCAAGGTGCCTCCGCTCATGCACAAAACTTTGCATAGTTCCCACTA
The DNA here is from genome assembly GCA_034641835.2 of Pinus albicaulis. NCBI lineage: Eukaryota > Viridiplantae > Streptophyta > Pinopsida > Pinales > Pinaceae > Pinus > Pinus albicaulis. Next base: position 1,456,298,747 of record CM076578.1, read on the forward strand.
TGTTGAAGTTATATACCCATCAAGTCTTTTATGGAATGATAGATTTGGACACTTAAACTATGACAACATTCGATTGTTGAAGAAAAATGGTGTTACTGGATTTCCTACAATTCCTAGAAAACTTAAGCAATGTGATGTTTGTATTCTAGGAAAGCATATCAAACAATCCTTTCATGATTCACATTACAGAGCACATAGAAAAATTGAGCTTATTCATTCAGATTTATGTGGCTCCATGCTTGTTCCTTCTGCAAATGGAAATAAATATATGATGACATTTATTGATGATTACACCAAAATGTGTTGGGTTTACTTATTGAAGAACAAATTTGTTGCTTTTCAAACATTCTAGAATTTTCATGCATGGATTGAAAATGATGCACAAACTCATATTGGCTCTTTGGACACTGATCATGGAAAAGAATACACTTTAAAAAAATTTGAAAACTATCTTCGCCAACATGGGATCAAGCGTCAAACAACCATGCCCTATAATCCCCAACAGAACGGTCTAGCTGAAAGAAAGAACATGACAATTTTAAATATGGCTCACTCCATGATGTTTTTCAAGAATGTAAAATTGATGTTTTAGGCTGATGCACTTCTATGTGTTATGTACATAAAGAATAGGTGTCTTTCTAATACAATAATAAATAAAAATCCTTATAAAATGAGGCATGGCCACATTGAAGTAACTCAACATCCTAAATTTCTATTCCTTTCTCATAAGAAGTACATTGGAGATCTGTTGAACAAGTTTTACATGGCTGAATGCAATCCTTTGACCACTTCAATGGAACAAAAAGTGAAGCTCACATCCATCGAAGGGAAGGAATTTGAGGATGCAACAAAGAATAGAGAACTTGTAGGAAGCCTCATCTACCTAACTACTATCAGACCAGACATATCATTTGTTGTTGGAATCCTCTCTAGGTTTATACAAAAATTTTGTGAAGGACATTGGTCTACTGCAAAAATATTTCTAAAGAACTTGAAAGGGACTCAAGACTTGGACTCAGATAGACATATATGGGAAACTTCATTTTTATTGGATACTCTGATTCAGACTTTGATGGAGACAAATAAACCAGGGTATCTACTTTAGGTTATACTATGAGTCTTGGATCAGTAGTTGTCTCCTGGAGATCACACAAACAATTAGTTCCAACATATTCCACAACTGAGGCAGAATATGTGGCAGAAGCTGAAGCGACAAAGGTAATTGTGTTTTTCAGGAAAGATTAGAAGATTTTCAGATGAAACAAATGCATTCAACTACACTCATGATCGACAACAATTCTGCAATAAAGTTGTCCAAGAACCCAAATTTCCATGATCAAACGAAGCACATCAATACAAAATACCATCTCATTCAACATCATGTTGAGGCCAAAACAATCCATCAACATCATTGTTCCACAACTGAGTAGATTAGAGACATCTTCACCAAAGCGCTTGGAAGATAAATGTTGTGAAACTAGCTCCAAGAATAGAAGAAAAGAGATATCAACACCTTAGAAATAAGCCACTTCGAGGGGGCAACCTCCAATACATTACATAAATGAAAAATTCTTGGAATGATTCAAATTACAAAACCTCCTTTCTATATATAGGATTCCATGGGGCCACAATGTAATCCTAGTGGGGTCACAATGTAATCCTTGCCAAACTAACAATAATAATTTAAGGGCACAATAATAACAATATGGGGGTTACAGGGGGTACAATAATAACAATAATGGGGCTACACTAACAACAATAAGGGACTATACTAGTAATATAGGGACCTAACATGCCCCTCTCTTTCAAAAAAATGTTGTCCTCAACGCTTGAGTAGCTCTGGGTGCTTCTATATAAAATTCTCATCCTCCCATGTAGAATCTTTAGTGGGTAAGTTCTTCCACTTGATGAGATACTCTGAAATTGATCGATTCCATAGCTGTCGAGTTCTTGTTTCTGTGACTGCTTCAGGTTCCAATATGATTATTCCTTCGTCATCAAGTTCTGTCAATATTGTTTGAACTGGAATATTTTCACCTATAACCTTCTTTAAGCATGACACATGGAAATCTGGATGCACTCGTGAAGAATCAGGAAGCTCCAATTTGTATGCCATAGTACCAATCTTTTGCAACACCTTGTAAGGACCATAGTACTTTGGCAATAATTTATTATCCTTCTTAGCTTTCTTGAGGGACATTTGTTTGTATGGTTGTAGCTGTAAAAATACCCAGTCTCCTACATCAAAACTTCTCTCACTGTGATGTTGATCTGCCTGTTGTTTCATTCGAATTTGTGCCAAATTCAAGTTATCCTTTAAGAGTTGGAGAACTTCTTGTTGATGCTCAATGTGATATTCCACTACTTGAACCTTTGAATTTTCTCTTAAAGATGATGTGATGGATGGTGGATGATATCCATAAAGTGCCATAAATGGGGTCATTTTTGCTGCAGTATGGAAGGAAGTGTTATACCACCATTCTGCAAGAGGTAACCACTTAACCCATTTTGTTTTTCTATCAGATACAAAACAACAAAGATATCCTTCCAAACATTTATTTACTATCTCAATTTGACCATCGGATTGAGGATGATAAGATGAGCTATGAGCTAATTGAGTACCCAAATAAGAAAATAACTCCGTCCAAAAATTTCCAGTAAAAATGGGATCTCTATCGATCACAATAACCCTTGGGTTTCCATGTAGCTTTTGAATTGTGTCCATAAATGTAGTAGCAACTGTACTTGCTTTAAATGGATGAGATAATGCACAAAAGTGTGCATACTTGGTAAGTCTATCAACTACCACCATGATGACACTCTTTCCTTAGGACTTAGGTAAACCTGTGATAAAATCCATTGAAATCTCCTCCCAACGTTGATTTGGAATGGATAAAGGTTGTAGAAGTCCCAGGGTCTTAATTGTCTCCACTTTATTCTGCTGGCAAACCAAACATTCCGCCACAAACTTTTGAATATCAGATTTAAGGCCATCCCAAAAAAAAAATTTCTTCACCCTTTGGTAAGTTTTTAAAAATCCTGAGTGTCCTCCTAAAGGAGAAGTGTGCAATTCCAAAAGAATCTTTTGTTTCAGTTGGGAATTCTTGCAAAGATATAAGCGATCTTTGTACCATAAGGAACCATTTTTCCAACTAAATGTATCAGATGTACTAGGATCTTGCTGCAACTTTTGAATGAGTGTCCATACATCTTTTTCCTTCTTCCATTCATCTCTTGCTTCGGTTATCCAATCTCGTTGGATAATAGAAATGGCACAAAGCAATGCTTCCACCTCTTCATTCTTTCTTGAGAGTGCATCTGCAACAACATTAAGCTTTCCTTTTTTGTAGATTATTTTAAATTCATAACCCAACATCTTTGTGACGCATTTTTGCTGCTCTTCTGAAGATAGTCTTTGTTCCAAAAAGTGTTTAAGACTATCATGATCAGTTTTTACCTTGAAGTGTCTTCCCATTAGGTAAGTTCGCTATTTCTTTAGTGCATGCAGTATTGCTAACATTTCCTTCTCATAAATAGGTTTCTGTAAATACTTTCCTTTAATTGGACGACTTTCAAAAGCAATGGGTCTTCCTTCCTGCATTAAAACTGCACCAATTCCATTTCCTGAGGCATCACATTCCACAATAAAGGTTTCTGTGAAGTCTGGCGTAGCTAAGACCGGTGCTAGGCACATTGCCTCTTTAAGATGTTCAAAGGCCTTAGTTGCTTCAGGAGTCCATGAAAATGCATCTTTCTTCAATAATGTTGTTAGAGGTGCTGCTATTCTCCCATAATTTTTAACAAACTTGCGATAATACCCTGTTAACCCGAGAAATCCTCGCAACTTCTTTATGGTCATGGGGACTTTCCATTCCTTAATGGCTTTAATTTTGTTAGGGTCTACTTTAACACCCTCGTGAGATATAATATGACCCAGATATTCCACCTATTGTACTCCAAAGAAACATTTGGATGTTTTTGCATATAATTGTTTCTCCTGCAATAGTTTGAGCACCCTGTCAACATGTTCAACATGATCCTTCCAAGACCTGCTGTAGATTAGTATATCATCAAAAAATACTAGCACAAATTTTCTAAGGAAGGGTTTGAAAATGGAATTCATCAACCCTTGAAATGTAGAAGGTGCATTGGTAAGGCCAAAAGGCATGACCAAAAATTCATAATTACCCTCATGAGTTCAAAATCTTTGTTTTCGAGAATAAATTCGATCTTCATTCTAATTTGATGATATCCTGAATGAAGATCCAACTTGGTAAAATAAATTGCTTCATGTAATTCATCCAATAATTCATCAATCACAAGAATGGGAAATTTATCTTTAATAGTTTGTTTATTGAGCTCCCTATAATCTGGACACATGCACCATCATCCATCCTTCTTGTGCACCAATACTACTGGAGCAGAGAAAGAACTTTGACTAGGTTGAATTATACCATCCTCTAACATTTTTGCAATAATACGTTCAATTTTGCTCTTTTGGACATAAGGATATCTATAAGGCCTGATGTTTGGAGGAACACTTTCTAGAATCAAATGAATAGCATGTTCATGATCACGAATAGGTGGGAGTCCATTGGGAGTTTCAAACACCTTGGAATGATTGTCTAAGACTTTTTGGAGATCTGCAGAAATAGATAATTTTAATGTTGGAACTTCTATTGAGCATAATTGTGCAATTAAACCTCATTGTTATTTCTTTAGAAGCTTCGTCATGAAATTAGAGCTTATTATCTTTCTCGGCTTCCCTGCGATACCTCGTAATTCGACTTCATTTCCTTCCGAAAAAAAAAATTCAAGAAAAATTCTTGAAAATTGAAAGCTACCGTCCCCAAAGATTGTAACCATTGTACTCCTAGTACAACATCAACACCTCACATTGGAATGGAAAGCATTGGAATATTAAATACATATTCCCCCATGGTTAGCTTGATATTATGGCATTTTCCAGAGAGATTTATAGTTCCTCCATTTTCAACCATCACTTGAAATTATGGTGCTAGGTATAGGAAGCAATTCAATTGCTTGGCTACCTTACAATGAATAAAATTATGGGTACTACCTGAATCAATCAACACTATTACTTTTTTATTCTTGATATTTCCTTTTATCTTGAGAGTTTGAGGAGTTGTAATTCCTACCAATGCATTACATGATATGGTTGGACTCATTTCTTCCTCTTCTAGGGTTGGTTCCTGGTGTATATCCTCTTCTTGTTCATTTTCTTCCTCTTCACAATCTATGTAAAATAATTTCTTCTTACTTGCCATGACCTTTAGTGTATTTGCTATCACAATGACTGTAGCAAAGCCATTTTGCTATTTTTCTTCAATTTTGTGGTGTCAACCTTGTAGGTTGTGGAAATCTAGGCGTAGCAATGCTTCCTTCTTTATAGAAGTGAGTGGTAGGCTTCCTTGTCTCCATAATTTTACATTCAATTTTTCTTGCCAACCTGAATGCCTTATCCAATGAATCAGGTTCCAAATTGTGAAATTCATGTTGGATGTTATCCTTTAAAGTACCTATGAAGAGGTCAATCTTGTGTTCCTCTAGAATATCAGTTACCCTTATATTCAATTTTTGGAATTCCTCTATGTGCTCCACCATTGAACCCTTTTGTTTGAGATTTACCAATTGGCTAAAGAAGATGTTTCTCTTTGTATCCTCATAATGTGCTATCATTTCCTCCATAAAAATTGACCAAGTGACAATTTTTTTACGGGATAAAATCCATCGATACCATAAAAACGTATTTTGTTCTAAATTTAAAGTTGCAATGTGTACCTTTTGTGTTTTTTTCACATTATTGAGATCAAAATATTGCTCCATCTGTAGTATCCATGTTACAGGATCCTTGCCATTAAACTTCCTCATATCCATCTTTGGAATATGGTGGTTCTTCAATCCAACATTAGAGTTTATGAAATCACAATTAACATTTATTTTGTTCTCATCATGAGTTTCCTCTACTATATTTTCACCATTAGGAAACATTTCTTGTATCAAATTTGTCAAACCTTCCATGTATGCTTTTAGATTATTCTTCATGTTTTCCATTTTTTCATCGATCTTAGCTTCCATGTCCTCCATCTTAGATTCCACGCCTTTCTTCAAACCATCCATCTTAGTTTCCACACCTTTCTTCAAAACTTCCATGTCATTTTTTGTTGCTCTTTGTGAAAGAAAAATTTGTTGCACTTGCTCTTGTAATTTTGATATGTCATGTTGCCATTCTTCGTCTTCATGAGTCATGGTAGAGCCTTCTAAAGGCTTAATGGGTGTTGAATTATTTTTAGGGGCCATTTTAGAAACCAAACTAATATCTATTCTACAATATGCCCTTGGAATCAATTCAACTTGATTCTTCAAACGAGACTTATGAAATTCGGAAAAAAAATACACACCTTTTACTTGCTTTTGTAGAGCTCTATATTGAAATTGAATTATGTCTACAATTGAAGATCCTCAATATCTGAAATTTGGCCCTATAGTATTCCTCTAAAGAATCTTTCAAATTCCATAGGTCTGACCTGATTTGGATTCTTCAAGCAAAAGTTATGTCCAATGTCCCACAACTACCTAATTATGGACTGGTTCAGTAGAGCGAACTTGTACGACTTGCCACGTGTCAGTGTTTTCTCCTTTGGTTCTAAAATTTATAGTAAGGAAACTATATTCTGTGTACTTCTTAGCCACTTTTTACAGAATTCCAATTCAATGCTCAGAGAGAGAGTTATGAAGATTTTCCCATGATCACCTCTTTGAGATGAAATTAGGAAGTTTGAAACAGACCTAACTTCCACGTATCATATCTCCGAAACTATTGCGAACCAAAATCTGAATTTTTGAGATGATGTTCCTCAAGATCTCAGCTTCACGCTTTAAACATTTAAGCTTCTGAACCTTCGTAGAAAAAAAATTATAGCGAAAATTCCGTGATGACTTGTTTAAGTAAAATTCAGGAGCCTGCAAAATGCCCTACCTTCCACAGATCATATCTCCGAAAATATTGTGAACAAAGCTTTGAAATTTTGCGACATTATTCCTCAGGATTTCAGTTTCACACCCTAAAAATTGCAGCTTCTGAACCTTCGTAGAAAAAAATATATAGCGAAAATGCCACGATGACCTGTTTGGAGCAGTGAAGCCCTAGAATCCAAAGCTCTGATACCAAATGTTGTGAAACCAGCTCCAAAAATAGAAGAAAAGAGATATCAACGCCTTAGAAATAAGCAACTTCGAGGGGGCAACCTCCAATACATTAAATAAATGAAAAATTCTTGGATGATTCAAATTACAAAACCTCCTTTCTATATATAGGAGTCCATGGGGCCAAAATGTAATCCTAGCCGACCTAACAATAATAATTTAAGGGCACAATAATAATAATATGGGGGTTACAGGGGTACAATAATAACAATAAGGGGATTACACTAACAACAATAAGGGACTGTACTAGTAATATAGGGACCTAATGATGCTTGGACTCACCAACATCCCTTCAGATTAAGGGGGAGAATGTTGACACCTAATCCTAAGGGATTGGGAAAAATTGCACATTAGTGTAAAACAGGAAATAAGGAATTCTAAGAGACAATGGGAAATGGAGCCCAACAGTCTCACCTCCATGTATATATTCATGAGCACCCTCAATCAAATCTCACAGTTCATTTTGTGGAGTTACCTTGTGGCCTGACAACTCTTGCTTTTTAAAATGTCTAGAAACAAAAATAATGGTGGGAACTGACTCGTGGTAAGTATATTTATTTACATTGTCTATTTTTGATGCAAAGTCTTGTTTAAATAATTGTAAATATGTTATTTACTTAAGTATAAACTATTTTCAAGGAGTTTAATTTTGGGTGGTTTCCCCAAATGCTCACAATAAAAAATAGCCACAGAAGTATCTAAATCATGATACAAATATTGCAATTGTATCCATAAATTATGGTTAAAAATCTGCAAGACACTTATCCACATGGAACTGTATTGTGCAAATGATACAATAATAAGATATGATATAAATCATTTGCAATTGTATCCATAAATTACAGTTAAAAATATGCAAGACACTTATCCACATGAGACTATATTGTGCAAATACTACAATAATAAGATATGATATAAATATTACAATTGTATCCATAAGTTATGGTAAAAAATCTGCAAGACACTTATCCACGTGGCACTACCTTTTGCAAAGGCTACAATAATAAGATATGGTATAAATATTGCAATTGTATCCATAAATTATGATTAAAAATTTGCAAGATACTTATCCACACATGACACTGTATTGTGCAAAGGCTACAATAATAAGATAAAAGTCTTGAATGGGATAGATGACCGTCAACTTAAAAACAATAGAAAAAAAATTAGTCTTTTTCTTCGGTTGCAACAATTTCAAAACTTGTAAGTATATTATTTTGAAATATATTTTCAATTTTTTCATTTTTCATTTTGTTATATAAAAATATGATGAGTAAGCAAAGTGAGAAAGAGTTGAGTTTATATCAAATTACAAATATGAGCATCCAATTATAAAAATAAAAATAAAAATAAAATCCAATTTATTTAGATTACAGAGTATTTAGAAAAATAAAATAATCATAATAAAAATAAAATTAGATTTGAGTATTCAACAGAGATTGAACAAAATTACCCCATTAACATACAGATTTGAGCATTTAACATGTATATGTCAATTAGAGATTTGGATGTCAAAAACTCAAAAATAAAATTATATTTTTGTAAATTACAGATTTAAGTATTTAATAGAGATGGAACAAAATTAATAATGCAGAGATTTGAGTTGAGTTTATGTTGATTACAAATTTGAATATTTAAAATTTGGATTATCGATTTGAGTATTCAAACAAAGATGGAAAAAATTTAACAGTCTGACATAAACATAACACTGAATTGTTTTGATGGAACAAAAGAAAAGTGATTGAATCAAGAGTGTGGGATGGCACAAGATATGTGTCCGATATATATATATATATATATATATATATATATATATATATATATATATATATATATATATATATATATTTATTTATTTTTATTTTCTTTTCCAAGTAATAGACAATCCTCCACCAATCCGATAGTCAGATTTAAATTCAGGAATACAATTATTTCAACTAAATAATCAATATTAACTGCTATGAATTGAATCATGCGTATGACTATTTAACTAAACAATTCATATTAGAAAAAATTAATTGTTGTGAACAATGCTATAGTGATAGTCTGTTTCGAAAACAGATCCAGATCATTGACTGCAAAACCTTAAAACAAAATATCATCACTATTGACTTAGTGAATTCGCCCTGAAATAGGTTTAGAACAGTAACAGAAGATAAATAACCACCCAAATACAAGTGTTAATGATAGTATCATGATGCAATTTCTACACCAATTAAAACAGGTTTTCCAAGGATTTGCACCAACTGCAACTCCAGAGACTGGAGAAATCATCACAATTTTAAACAAACAACCTTTTTAATTATATGAACACCTCATTTTGTGGGGATAAATAACTTCATAAAATTCAGCTTCAGAGATTATAAGGGAATAATGCCCAGCAATGATAGATTCACCTGTCTAATTGCATAGGTAAATAGGAGGGTAGTTGGTAAATATGGGATTTAGTTTCATTAAGGGTTTGAATCAGAATCCAATTATGTGAAAACTTTCAGGATACCTCAGTCCTCTTTAGAACACAACAACAAAACATAAAGTAGGTAAAAAAAATCACCTAAATTAGGTATCAACATCATTTTACATATTTTGTACGCTAATTAATGCACTATGATAGGCCAATCCACACTATTCTAAATAAAAAATGATACTTATTTGCATATATCAACCACTTAATTTATTGATGTGGTTGTGATATTAAGGCTGGCCTCTCATATTCCTTTGATGATGAGGAAGAAGAAAGGTACTTTTTCCTGAGGTGCTGGCAATGTTCATGGAGGTTAATCTTATTATTATTGGCTTTGCATGCCATATTTTCCCATATTGCAGGTTTGTTTCTTCCACTTGTCTATGGGCGTGTTCCTTTTCCTCGGTAGTTCAATATTCCTTGACCTGTACCTTGAACAAAATACATTTGTGTCTTGAATGCATGCTCCAATGAGGAGTTTACAGTTTTATTTAGTCTATTTTCATGAGACATCAGGGATGCACAAAGCTCATCCACTAAAAGTTGTGAGAGATCCTTGGTCTCTTCTATTGCCACTACTATGACATCAAATCTTGAGGGTAGAATTCTCAAGATTTTCTCCACTATTGTTCATGCCCAAAGTGTCTTTCCATGAGACCTTATCTGGATAACCAACCCAATCACATGTGTGAAGAATGAGTCTATGTTATCAGACTCTTTCATACAAAGATTTTCAAAATCTCTCCTCAACATTTGTAGCTTTGTTATCTTCACTTTCTCCATGCCTTGATAGGTTGTCTTGAGAATATCCCACGCCTCCTTAGACTTTGTTACTGCTGCAATCCTTGGGAATATGCTCTCATGTACTACTTGAAAGAGATAGAAGAGGGCTTTGGAGTCATTCTTCTTATTGTCTCTCAACAAGTCTCTTTCTATTTCTTTCAAAGCAGCCAACGCTGTTGCATTTGTCGGTTCATGGAAACCTTATTCCACTAGCTCCGATATATCTTGTGAAGAAAACAGGGCCCTCCTTGTAATGGACCAATAATCATAATTCTTCCCATTAAACTGTGGTAGTTAGGGATTTTTCAGGCTTGTTCCTGCTACTACCATTTGGACTGTGTTAAACAAACAATCAACTTGACTGTGTAAATAGAAGTTTTCTCGCTACTAGAGAAATTTTATTCTCAAATAAATCTTACAGCTTCTACAAAAAGGATAGCGAGCTCGTGTTGCTTTGAATGAGAGCCTAGACCTGCTCCGATACCATGATGTAATTTCCAATGGCAAGCTCGAATACCATGTTGGAATTTATGAATGCAATCAGACAAAGGAAATGTGTTTCCCCAATCACAGAGAATACAAAAAATAATGCGGAAATTAAAAACAGTCACATATACACATGCAACGATAAAACAAAGGAGAGGAACAAAATTTTGTTTCTATTCCATCACTCTCTTAAAATGAAATTACATTTATTTTAATACAAAGTGGCCAAAGCCTGAAAACCTAATTTAATCAATGCAATTCAATTTCTGAACAAGTGTTCAACAAATAATTGTCCTTGGGTTGTTGAAAGACCCATTTATGCATTTAATTAGCACACAGGTTGTATTCGGCTTATACACAAAAATGCGGGAAGACGCATTCAAACACAAAAACTAGCGGACTTCAAACTTTATGTGATTCGGCTTGAGTCCTCATCGCATCCGACTCCTCATCGTAGATCGCATATTGGCGAGCTTAACTTTTATTTGGCGTGAACACGGATAAACATAAAAGGTTGTGGGCATGATGTGCGATGGCACACTCGCACCAAAAATCAAATAACATATGCTGCGGCACTTTATAGGAAAACATAAGCAGTTGCGAATGCAAAGTGTGATAGCACAATCGCATCGCATGTCAAATAACTTAACTTGCGGTTGCGGAAAGGTAAGTGGTAAGAAAATCGAAATGTGCTTTGTGGGCAGCTTAAACAAAGGTAAGAGTGAAGTGCGGAATACGAAGGAAATGAACGAAAAACAAAATTTGGTCCATGAGCTAAGGATAAGGTAGGCCCGCTAGATATCGCATCGGAAGTAAAACAACATATGGTGAATGGCTTAAATGGTAAAATAAAAGACTTGTGATTTGTGTGCTGTGGGAAAAAGGTATGTCAATGTGGTAGATGGAATTAAACACAAAGTTAAAGGATCGGGTACTCTATTTTGATCTTTGTGTGGATTTGTGAAAATACCTCCAAATTCTCAGATATTTGCTTTTCCTTTCTCTACTATCAAAATTGATGGAATTGTGGGCTGCTACCTCTTCCCATTCATGGTAGTGGTTGGGAGTAAAATTTCAACACTCCCCCTTAATCACAACTGCCACCATCGGTCGTTCCCAAACATCTTCTGAGATACTCAAAACTCTTCTGTGCTAATGGATTTATGAGGATATAAACAAATTATTCCTCTTTCCTGCAATGCTGCGAAACAACCTCACCATTGTTAACCAATTCTCTTATAAAATGATATTTTTCATCTATGTTCTTTTTTCTCTTATGGAAAATAGAATTCTTTGATAATTCTATTGTTGATCTATTATCACAATAAATTGTGGTTCCTTTTTCTTGCTCATGACATAAATCTCTTAGCATCCTTCTCATCCATACTGCTTGGAATTTTGCTGCTATTGCTGCCACATATTCTGCTTCTATTGTCGATAAAACAACTATTGGTTTCTTCTTGTAGTCCCATGAAATGGTTCCCGATCCAAAATGAAACATATACCCAAATGTGCTCTTTTTGTCATCAACACTTCTAGCCCAATCACTATTAATGTAACCAATCAATTTAAAAATATCAGTTGAGGAGTATAGAACACCATACTCTTTTTTTCCATTCACATACCTTAAAATTCTCTTGGCTGCCTGCCAATGTGTCTCTTTCGGTGTCTCCATGAATCCGGAAATTAAACTTACAACGTACATAATATCAGGAATAATTGTAGTCAAATACATGAGGCTGCCAACTATGCTCTTGTACAATGTCGGATCGACATTCTTGCTGCAATCTTCTTTTCTTAAATTTAACCCCATGACATTTGGAGTTACTGCAACGTTGTTGTTCTGCATGTTAAATCTCTTCAAAACTTCTGGAACATATTTTTCTTGGGAAATAAAAATTCCCTTTTCATTTTTCTTTACTTCTATGCCCAAGAAGTATTTCACTATGCCTAAGTCAGTCATTTCAAATTCACTCTTCATAATTGCTTTAAAATCAACAATGAGAGAAACTTCATTTCCTGTGAAATTAAATCATCTACATATAAAACAAAGATAAGGATCTTACCATCATTTTATTTAATGTAGAATGTGGGTTCACCATCACATTTTTCAAACCCATTTTCTGTCAAGTAAGCATCTATCTTGTTGTACCATGCTCTTGGTGCTTGCTTCAGCCCATAAAGATCTTTCTTCAACTTGCACACTTTGTGCTCTTGGCCTTCAATCTCATAGCCTAGAGGTTGTTCACATATACCTCCTCTTTCAACACTCCATTTAGAAATACTAATTTTACATCCATTTGGTAGACTTTCCACTTTTGCTGTGCTGCTATGGACAACACTATCCACAATGTCTCCATCCTTGCAACTGGTGCAAAAGTTTCTTCGTAATCTCTTCCTTGCTACTGCTTGTAGCCTTTCACAACTAGTCTTGCTTTATGTCTTTCTATTTTTCCTTCAGCATTTCTCTTGGTCTTATAGACCCATTTTACTCCAATGACATCTTTACTTTGTGGTAGGTCCACTAAATCCCATGTGTCATTCTTTGCTATCACACCAATATCTTCATTCATTACTTCAATCCGTTTTTCTTCATTTACTGTGTCTTCAAATTGAATTGGGTCATCAACATGAAAACAAAAGGAAAATAAAGAGTTCAAACCATTATTATTATTAGCTTCTTTCTCATAAATATTACTCAAATTTTTGAATCTTGGTATTCTTGGTGTGTTTGGAGTTCTTCTGATCCCTGTGGTGTGCTTGGAGAAGTACTTCCTTGGTTTCTCAAGGTTGTTCTGTTTCTTGCTTGTGGTGTGCTCTGCTGTGCTTGTGTAGGTGGAGGAGGAACCACCGTGGAGGAATTATTTTTTGCAATCAATTCCTCTTGCTCTTCGTGAGACACACATGTCTTCACGTTCACTATTTTCTCTAAGCTTCCATCCCAAGCTTCTCCTTCAATAAACTACACATCTCTACTGATTATAACTTTCTTGGTTGATGGATTATAGAATTTGTATTTCTTGGACTCATCACTGTATCCAACAAATATACATTTCTCCCCCTTGCTATCCAACTTCTTTCTTAGTTGATCTAGGACATGTGCATATGCCACACATCAAAATAATTTCATGTGAGTGACAAACTGCTTTGTTCCACTCTATGCTTCTTCCTGAACTCTGTTCATATCAGCTTTGGTTGGGAATCTATTCAAAATATACGCTGCACAATTGACAGCTTCTGCCCAATACTCATTTTTCAAGTACTTTTCCTTCGAAATACTTTTGACCATGTCCATGATGGTCCTGTTCTTCCTTTCTACAGCACCGTTTTTTTGTGGTGTGTACCTTGTGGTAAAATTCTTGTGTATGCCATTCTCCCTACATAAACGTAGGAAATATTTGGAGATATATTCTCCACCTATGTCAGTTCTTAGCACTTTGATGTAGTGCCCACTCTTCTTCTCAACAAGAGCTTTGAAGTGGTAGATTTTTTCAAACACTTCACTCTTCTGTTTCAAGAAGTACACCCATGTCTTTCTAGTGTAATCATCTAAGAATGTCAAAACATATTAATTTCCAACTAAAGATGGTGTTTGCATTCATCCACATAAATTTGAATGTAAAATCTCTAAGGGTGCCTTTGCCCTTATACTCTTTCCTGCTGGAAATGATTCTCTGTGTTGTTTTCCCAAGATGCAACCTTCACATAGGATCTTTGGTTTCTCTATGAGTGGTAATCCTCTTACCATCCCTTTTCTATGCAAGAGGTTCAAACCTCCAAAATTGATATGTCCAAATCTCAAATGACATAACCAATGTTTGTCTTTCACTTATTCTTGAAAGAATTTTGTGTGACTGCTACTACCACACCTCTTTCCTTGAATTTTGTTTTGAGTTTGAGAGGAAACATCCTATTCTTTGTCATGTGCACTTCTGAAATGACTCTTCTACTTGGAGGTATGTCCATGATAATACACACATTATTCTTAAAAAACACATTGTAGCCCTTGTTCATGAGCTGTCCAATGATTAGAAGGTTATATTTCAGGCCAGGTACATAATAGACCTCTGGAACAAACTTATTTTCTCCCTTCCTTGTCAACATCGACACTCTTCCTTTTCCCATGATAGAGACTTTGCTTTCAGTCCCTGTTGTCACTTCAAACTTCACATTTTCATCCAGATTTGCAAACATTGCTATGTTTCCAGTCATGTGGTTACTACAACCTGAGTCTAAGAACCATACATCTTCATGTTTTTCTTGTGCTACATTACATGTTATAAGCACATTACTCTAGTTCTTATATTCTTTTGCAAAATTTGTATTTTTCCTATTATTCATGTCATTTTGTTTCTTTCTATATTCATTGACATAATGCCCATAATTTTTACAATAATGACATTGGACTTGGGATTTATCATACATTTTTCTTTGTGCTTGACTCTATCTTGAGCCTTTGCTTTGATTCTGATGGATACCCCTTCTGCTTGTGCTTGCAGGGCTATTTCTTCCACTTGTCTGTGGGTTTCTTCCTTTTCCTCGGTAGTTCGATCTTCCTTGACCTCTACCTCGACCAAAAGACATCTGTGTCTTGAATTCATGCTCCAATGAGGATTTCACTATCTTGTTTAGTCTATGTTCATGAGACATCAGGGATGCACAAAGCTCATCCATTGAAAATTGAGAGAGATCCTTGGTCTCTTCTATTGCCACTACTATGGCATCAAATTTTGAGGGTAGACTTTTCAAGATTTTCTCCACTATTCTTCTTTCCTCAAGTGTCTCTCCATGAGACTTTATCTGGGTAACCAACCCAATCACATGTGTGAAGAATGAGTCTATGTTATCAGACTCTTTATACAAAGAGTTTCAAAATATCTCCTCAGGGTTTGTAGCTTTGTTTTATTTACTTTTTCCATGCCTTGATAGGCTGTCTTGAGAATATCCCATGCCTCCTTATACTTTTTTGCTACTGCAATCCTTAGGAATATGCTCTCATGTACTGCTTGAAAGAGATAGAATAGGGCTTTGGAGTCCTTCTTATTGTCTCTCAACAAGTCTCTTTCTATTGCTGTCAAATCAGGCAACGTTGTTGCATCTGCTGGTTCGTGGAAACCTTGTTCCATCAACTCCCATATATCTTGTGAAGCAAACATGGCGCTCATTGTAATGGCCCAATAATCATAATTCTTCCCATTAAACTGTGGTAGTTGGGGATTTTTCAGGATTGTGCCTGCTGCTGACATTCTGACTATGTTAAACAAATAATCAACTTGACTGTGTAAAGCAGAAGCTTTCTCACTACTAGAGAAATTTGCTTCTCAAATAAATCTTACATCTTCTAAGCAAAGAGAGTGAGCTTGTGCTTCTTTGACTGAGAGCCTAGACCTACTCTGATACCATGTAATTTCCAATAGCAAGCTCGGCTACCATGTTGGAATTTATGAATGCAACCAGACAGAGGAAATGCATTTCCCCAATCACATAGAATACAAAAAATAATGCGGAAATTAAAAACAGTCACATATACACAGGTAGCGATAAAAAAAGGAGAGGAAAAAACTTCTGTTTCTATTCCATCATTCTCTCAAAATGAAATTACATTTCTTTTAGTACAAAGTGGCCGAAGCCTGAAAACCTAATTTAATCAATACAATTTAATTTTCGAATAAAAATTCACCAACCAATTGTACTTGGGTTGTCAAAAGACCTATTTCTGCATTTAATCGGCACGCAGGCTGTTTTCTGCTTATACACAAAAACACACGAAGACGAGTTCAAACACAAAAACTGGAAGATTTCAAACTTTATGTGATTTAGCTTGAGTCCTCATTGCATTCGGCTCCTCATCGTAGTTTTCAGATCAGTGAGATTAACTCTTGTATGGCGCGAACACGAATAAACATAAAAGGTTATGGGCGTGATGTGCAATGGCATGCTTGCACCGCAAATAAAATAAAATATGTTGCGACACTTTATGGGAAAACATAAGCAGTTGCAAATGCTATGTGCGATAGCATGATCACATCACATGTCAAATAACTTAACTTGTGGCTATGGAAAGGTAAGCGGTAAGTAATGTGAAATGCACTCTGCAAGTGGCTTAAACAAAGGTAAGTGCGAAGTGCAGAATACACAAAATGAATGTAAAAAAAAAATTGGTCCATGCTATAAGGATAAGGTAGGTCCTGCCAGATATCGCATTGGTTGTAAAAAAACATATGGTGAATGGCTTAAATGGTAAAACAAAAGAATTGCAATTTGCGCACTGCGGGAAAAAGGTGGGTCAATGCGGTAGATGGAATTAAACACAGAGTTAAAGGCTCGAGTACTCTATTTTGATCTTTGTGTGGATTTGTTAAAATGCCTCCAGCTTCTCAAATATTTTCTTGTCCTTTCTCTGCCGTCAAAATTGATGGAACTATGGGCTGCTGCCGCTTCTCATTCATGGCGGTGATTGGGAGTAAAATTCCAAAAACTCCTAATCACGTGCCGCCTACTCTGGCCATTCATAGACATTTTTTTAAGATACTCAAACTCTTATGTGCCAATGGGTTTTGTGAGAGATGTCAGCAAGCGTTCTTCTCTGTCTCCCGCAATGCCGCCAAAACAATCTCACCATTGTTAACCAATTCTCTTATAAAATTATACTTTTGCATCAATATGCTTTTGTTCTCTCGTGGAAAACATATACTCCTTTAACAATGCGGTGTTGAAGCTAATTATCACTGACTAAATTGTGGTTCCTTTGTCTTTCTCATGACACAAATATCCCGCATCCTACTCATCCATACACAGTTGGCATGGTTGATGCATGTTGACCTGCCTCATGGGATTAGCCGTGCCAGTGCCTCAGGCAAGTGAACTGCTACTGCTTAGCATCATTTTCCTCGAGTACTCCTTTTAAAGAAACCATAATCAAATTTTAAATAAAAATCTAAAATAAACATTTCATGACTTTATTATCTATCCTTATAAAAATTCCGCAGAATTCAGTAAAACTAAAAGAAATTTTTACTAACTAAGAAAAGATGTTACATTTTAAAATATTACACATACAAACTTGTAGCTTGCCTATTTATTAATCACACATCCTTTTTCATGGAGAATTTTTTTATATAAAAATCCGCAACCCATCTTTCGCATTACTAGAATTAATATTTTTATTTCTTTTAACTTAAAACTGAAAACTAATATTAAAAAAAGAGAAAACAAGATTTGACACCGATACACTCCGATAGAAATGAGCATGGAAAATAAAGGAAACAGAAAATTAAAATTAAAACACCAATTTTTTTTATACCACATTTTCAAAGTTAATACATATATTGAATATCACATAAAAATAATTTAATTTTATTACTATTTTGTATTATCTATTTTAAATTCTTTATTATCCACTATCGTAATGAAAGATATTTTGCTCATTAATCACCTTATTGGACGCGTAAGATATCCTCTATCACCGTCAGCCTACATGGGAAGCATCTGCAATGGGAGGAAACTCAACGACATGAAATTATGAGAAATGTTATCAATTTGTAAATTAGTAGTTTGGTGCATGAATGCAGCAGGCACTAGCATGTGAATCTATAGTGATCACTAAAAGATAGATCTGAATATATATATATATATGTATATGTATATGTATATGAAACAATGTAATATGTATGGTTTGGTCTATCATTATTATTGTTTTTAGACAATAACATGCTCAATTTCACGGACACGACACATATCCACGAAGATAGATCTAGGTAGAGTTGATAGATGTGTGACATAGTGAAAAATTGATACACGTGAAGAGCATGTTGATTCACAAAATGTCGTATTAAATAAATAGAGACATGACATTAAATTTTACGTGTTGAGGTTTGTATGGAAAATATCGGAACTCAGTGTCTCCAAATTTAACATTTGAGTGAGGAATTATATATATACTTATTTCTAAGAGCATACTATTACTTAAGAGGTGGCCAAATTATATATATATATATATATATATATATATATATATATATATATTTAAGAATACATTATTACTTTAAAGGTGGTAGAAAGTTTCTTAAGCAGAAGCGGATGGATGGTTTTATTCCATGCACATCGTGCTTCAACCTCCCATGCGTGCTTTCAATATTTTTCCTTCGACCACTCGCCTCCTTTTGAAAGTAAAGCATCTGTCATCCTAATTTCTACAATTAACTCTCACATTCTATAAAGCTATCTTAATTTTCCAGCCCTTTTCGATCTCCATATCGATAATAGCTACGAGCGATAATGTCATGAGCTCATCGAGAGTCACCACGAAGGGATGAACAATTAGAATCATGTTTTTGGTTTTGAGTTTTCATATTGAATACTGAGAAAATGTTATGTATGTTACAGGCTCTCCACTAGCAAAGAAAGAATCCAAGTTACGGAAAATGTGTTTTCGATGGAAAAATGGTCACAAGCATTGCATTCCATTCGAATTAATGCAAAAGTAGGTGAAGGTGCACTGAGGTTTTCTATGTTTAAAACACAATAATGAATATGACATTGATATGTTCTCGAAACATGTCATTATGTTGGGAATATGTAATTCCTACTTGTCTTATGTTTGTGATTCTCTCTATGTGCTGAGAGTCTACGTTCCCTATCTTACCAGGTTAGTTCCTATTTTAGTGTGAGGTTGAGATATTCTCTCAGCTACATTATTGTGCATCCCCGTATAGATTTCCTATCGTGAGACTATCTCATATATAAATGTGTGTAATCGATTGATTAGTAATATAGTTTGCGTGCATCGATATTTTTATCTTGAGTATCGAGCCCGAAAATGGAGCCTATACGGCGCTTCCCGGGCATGGGAATATAAATCAACGTATTTGCATTATTTTTAATTCTTTGTTTGTTTTAGTTTTGGTTTTCCGCTACGACGCTTGCTGGCTCGGCCGTCACGATGCAGAGTTGTGCTCTCGGAGTGCGTTGCCGTGCGGAGATTAAAGGGTGCCAAGAGCGTTGGTATGGATTCTTGTTACAAACATCAACGCTTCTCCGTGCACATCGAAATGTTTGTAATTCTATGTGGCCACTTCCATCGATGAAGTAGAGGATCAGCACCGACATTGTCGCTTCGCTGTTGAAGTGTAATTGGCGTTGGTGTCTCGTGGAAGATTTGGGCGCAAAGCATCGAAGTGTGCGGCGTGCTCGAATCCTACATGGTACTTTCCTTTTGCAAGAGAACGAATTCCCATTGCCAAAAGTCTGCAGGGGCCTCGCGTGGCTCAGGGATCGGAATGTTGCTATCGAGGTTTTGCTTCTTGGAAAGCACGGAATCTCCGTTGCTCTCGACGCCATTGAAAGGGATTTTGATCTTTTCCTTGACTTACAACGGTGTGTAGATGTGCTCACTCGGCAGTCTACGCTGATGAGAGCAGCTGCCTTTCCGGGTTCATAAGGATTTTTTCTAGACGAGCTATACGATGGTGGACTCCGTAAAGTTTTTAAAGCAGACTTTTGAGATTTTACTCGAAGCTCTTGGTGGACGCACCGGCAGAGGTCCCGACATGAAGAGTTTTTCTAGAAAATGTGAGGTGCCCAGTACTCAGGTATCTGCTGCGGCTCATCTTCGGCGAGAGAATTTTGAAAGCATTTTGAAATGTGTGGCTATTCTCAAAGGCGACTCTCGTCGGCTTTGAAGGTGTACATAGGTTGATAAGGAACTTAGTGCACTTCTTGGAACTCAATGGAAGCGCACTATAGATATTTGTATTTTCATGCGTTGAGAGATCTTTAGTGGTCCCACTGCCTAAGATTGCAACTTTGGGATGAAGAAGAATTATCAAATTGTTAGCAAAAGCAGATGAGCATTCCGTAGTAGGAACAACACGGCTAAAGGGAGACAATTTGTTGCTAGCCGACTTCCGTAGGCCGCAAAGGAGGTGGCGTTGGATTAATTTTTTCTGGATGATATACTTTAGAAAATCGTTGAAAATCGGAGATTCGGATCGGAGAAAAGGAGGACATGAAGGAGCAGGCATACCGAATTTTCTTGAGCAATGCAAGGAGTCTCGAGGTTGTGAGAGCCATGCACGATTGTGGTCACACATGATTCACGTGGTTTTGTTTTGTTTCGTGAAGTAGCGAAGCCATGTGAAGACAGGCAGGTTGAGAAAAGGCCGAAGAATCCACGGTTTAAATATTTTTAGAAGCCGCGAGCATTCACACCTCCAGTGGGATCGCGATCCTACTACAGCTTCAACAAACGATTTGGGATCGTAAACTGTGCACAATGGCACCTTTGGTGGTTGTGATTGTGTGTCTCAAAACCAGGTGGTGGCCGATCCTGCTATCGGGCGACCTCGACTTTCTGTAAGGTTCATGATGGCTTGGAAAAGTCACGGTGTCGTAACCGAGAGGATTTTGTGTTTCCCCTATGGATTGGCTTGAAAATTGGCTCGAAGATAAGTGATTGAGGCCTATTTGAATTTGAAGCTTGACCACAGCACTGTGGTGCCGTCGCGATGCACGACGCATGCTGCTCTCTCTACATGTCTATTCACTGACCGTTGCTCTGCTTGTGCGTGGAGCCAGGCAAGTGCGAGGTCGTGGACGCGGATGCTGAGGAGGCGTGAGTCCCTGGACTCCGTTGTGAAGTTTGCGTTCGTTGGTGCACGGCCGACGTCGTCCGAGGATCTCTCCGTGGTGAGTGTCGTGTGTGGCGCATCATGTATGCCTTGATGCTGCGATGCAGGCTTTGCATGAGCGAGGTGGGATTTGAGCAAATGTGTGCTTGCGTTTGAAGTTGGGCGACCGACAGTCCACTCCGCGCTGCGGCTGAGCGCAGAAAAAAATGCTTCGCCGTGTCGAAAGGCAGAGGGCGGCGATGGCGGTTACCTTGACGCAGAGGAGAGCTGGGCACAAAGCTGTAAGCATTTACGTGACGCAGAAAGTGATCCGACTCTGAAAATGGTTGCTGTTATGGTTGGTAAATAATCATTTTCGAGCGTAGACAAAGAAATTAATGTGAAGATTTTATGTTTTTAATTACTATTTAGTTTCTTGGAATCATGTTTAAAGTTATTAAGCCTTATTGAGCCTAGCTAACTCAATGTAGGTAAAGTTATCTCGTTAGAATTCGGACCTAACAAATGACAAAGCTGAGCATGGAGTTCTAAGAATTTATTTGATAAAGACAAGGATGCTTAAAGATGTGAGTAACCTAAAAAGGGAGGCAATGAAAGCAAGAACAACTATTATGATGGATAACAAAGTAGATGTTTGTTTGAGTTAGTGTGGATTTGTGGAATAGACTCCCTAGCATGTTATAAGTAAGTTGTTGTGGTGGTCATTATGTGCACCCGAAAACTCAAACGTTGAATTATGGAATGTATGCCTTTTTAAAGCATGTGCAAGGTTCATGGTAATCTCAAAAAACACCTTGTAAGTACAGAGCTTTAGGGGTTAGCCGAAAAGCCATCTTTTGTCACTATAAAGTGATGGTTTGTGGTGAACCGAAAACCATCGCATGTAGAGCCTTCATGGCGGTGATAAGACTTTGTGGTTGGAGAGCCTTTGTGTGCGTGATGGCTCTGGGTGGCAGAGAGCCTTCGTGGCGTGATGTTTCCTTTGCTTGTGATGGCCTTCATTGCCGGGGCTGAGCCTTTGTAGCCGTGTTGAGCCCTTCGTGGTCGTGCTGAGCCTTAGTGGGCCGTGATAAGCCTTGGTGGTCGAGTTGAGCCTTGGTGGCTACATTGTATTCTCGCAAAGGCCGAGCGCCCGAGCGTTGGAGGTGAATTATTGCTTGTCGAAATGTGAACTATCACACTGTGGTGAAAGGGTGTTGCTCATGCATGTTCATAGCGATGTGGAGCGATCAGCTGTTTCGACTGATATGATAGGGATCGGATTGAGACAACGTGTAGTGTATGATCTTGGATCCGCTACATATTTTTAGTGATCGTTGGCTCGAATAATGAAGATATGACATGTCTGTGCACGCATGGTTTTCAAGACTGCTCAAATCATGCGATGCTAAATTATATCTACATCCAAAACAAATGGACTTCGATGAAGACATACCATGATAAAATTAGCCATTGATCAAATAGCTCTTCGAGGTGAGAATCTGGAGAGTGTATACACACATACACATACTCAATTACATTGAATGAGATGAGCCTTAATTATATAGGTTTCACACTAACGGGATGGTTTCAACCACTCCCTTGATATCGAGATATAGATCGATGATTATAATCTCAATCCTACTCTATGATAAGAACAACCTAACTATGGATTTATCCATTAATTCCAATGATATTATACACTTCTAGTTAAGACAAATGAATCCATTTGGCGATGTTTGGAAATTCCATTGTTAACAACCGATAGCATGTAGTATCCACTGGAGCTACGATAGAATTCGGAGGTGTTGTGACTATGGCAATATATATTCCTTTACTCCCTCTTTAGTGTCGTTGACACAAGCACCAATAGCCTCGAGTTCATGGAATATGCATGAGTTGTGAAGGATGGACTCGTAAATGGTGAATTGAATATTGTTAGGAGCATAACTTGAAACAGAGAATTTGAACCGTGAATCTGTACCATAGATCACATCATATTTAGATAGGGAAACGATAGAAGGCTCCGTGGGTGTCAGTACAATTCGTCCAAATAATAAGGGTTGTATACTCTGACTTAGCTCCGTTGAAACAATATGACTCCCGAGAAGACCTAACCAACGTGAGTGTTGGAGCCTCCCACAAAAATCCTCCCGTCAAGAAATACATTTTCACTCGAATGATATGATTCTCGGAATGGTGGAGGCGGCAATATTGTAAATCGTTGCCCACTAATGCATTAGGTCTGTATAAATATGAACAAGAGCCGCATTCCTTGCAAGCTCCCATCAAGTCGGAAGGATCTGATTGAAGCATACCATCGACCGTCCCTAAGTCGATTAGAGGCACTCTTATTCCAATCGCACAGAGAATTAACACGAGCGCAAAAAAGAATGAATAGCCTTGGCTCCATGGTTGAATCCACCGGTCGACCAAAGTATCGTTGGATGCAAAGGCGCTCATATGAACACCAAGTATCAGCCATGACCGTTGTTAAAGAACATAATCTCAACCACACGTTAGGTGTCGAAACCGGTCCAAGTGTCTAGTTCAGCTTCTAGTTACCGATTTAGTCCGCTTACACTATAGTCATTTATTATTGATGTACCCAATGTAATCCTATTTGATCCTATTCGTAATATTGTGAAGAGCGAACACTGCCTCAATTTACGTTTAGTCAATTCTTTTCATGGTATCAGAGGTAGCTTGCATAAGCCTCCCCCGAGAGTAGCGACAAAGCCAAAAAGGAGCAACCGATTATTGTGAGGGTAATACTCGCACCAACGCGCCGAAACAAAGATTTGATGCGAGAATACAAGCCATAATTGCGCCCGTTTTTTTCCTCGCATAGTTTTGTTTTTAGTCACGATCGTTTAAGTTGGGACCGCGCGATCCGTAAGCAAAATAACGCATCTGCATTAAGGTGAATGTGAAGCGTTCAACGTATGAAAGGATTTTCAAAAAGTTACTAGGGCGAATTGTTTCCAACCGGTGAGCCATGAACAACGCATCAGCTCAATATAGGATACCGATACCGTAGATAACATCGCCTAAGTTGGGAACCGTCATCGTCCAAGCCTCCTCTTAGGCTTGATCACAACGTAGCTTGTGCTTGTTGCTCTTTTCCGTTGCATGGGATCATCTCCGTTGTTGTGATAGGATTTGCGCGTCAACATTTACTATTTGAGATTTAGGTGGATCATCTGCATGCGACTGCCCTCGAGCCTATAGATGTACGTGAAAATCTATTTATATAAGGATTTTAAAAATCGATTCATGTTAAAGTGTCGATTTAAAAAAAGGTAAATGCATATGCATGTGAAGTTTTAAAAAAGAGCTTTAATACGAAGGTTTTCAAGTTTTAAAAAGAGCTTAATAAGAAGGTTTTTCAAAATCTTAAGGGAAAGTTTTTATGTTAAGAGAAAGTAAGTTTTTTTCTATTAGAACTTAAAATGTGAAATAAAAGGAAATTATTAGAAAAAGAAGAGATCTTTATATTGGAATGTGGATATATTTTTTTAATGAAGAGGATGTTTTTGAATGAGAATCCAAAGTTGCGATTTTAGAAGGTGGCGCAGTTTAGAAGGATATTTTCAATGGAAATTTTAAAAGGAGCATTGTGAGAAACTCAGAAAGTGAATCAGAGAGAGATATTTTTTGAGGAAATGAAATTTTTAGGAAGCAAGGTATTTCAAATGCATATGTAGACCTCGTCTCGTTTGTGGAAGCCAAGCAACGAAGTCATGGAAAAATCCCAAGAGGCTAAAGCAAAAATAGAAGGTGTTCGAGATCCTTTTAGATCTCAAAATACGAAGGCAAAAAGATGCCTATGCATTAAGATGCATAAAAGAATCGATCGAGAAAGTATATTTCCCTTCATTTCGTATGCCAAGACGACTGAGGCATGGGATACCCTTGAGAGATGTTTTGGTATAAGGGGGAGAATTGAAGCAAAGGAGAGCTTGGAAGATGAAGATAAAGGTGGATCTATAGCTGATAGATCTACATCGGGATTTGAAGAGTTTGTTGAATCCCAGTCACGGTGCTAGCAGTAGGTCGATGTCTGCAAGAAAGTGCAGATGCAAGTAGAAGCAAGATGAAGTTGACCAGCACTCTACTATGCATGGCCACAAGTGGATGAAGAAAATCCAACAACAGAGATTCGCCGCGAAGATTTACGTGATTCCAGCCAACAGTTTGCGACCAAGGTTTGTTGATTCTAGCAAACGCACAATGACTTGCTGATGATATGGTAAATCCAGAGGACTAATATTGTTGATTTTGACGAAAGCACTTTTTGGCTAATGATCACCGTCTGTCAGATGATGCAACGAAAAACAAGATATTGACATGATGCTATTTGGTGGAGATAACTCAATGCAAGATAGTGGAAGACAACTCGAGTTAACAGAAATAACACCGGTTAGTGAAGAAGAAGTAATAGACAGCGAGACAAAAACGAGCGAAGGAAGAAACAGGAGAAGAAGCAGAGACTGAAGAAAAGAAAGAAGTCTGCAGCGTGCAATACAGAAATGAGAGATAGAGACAAGCAGTAAAAGGAAAACATGTGCAGAGAAAGCTCTCACCGAAAGAGCAAAATGACCGAATTCAATGTCATTCTGAAAATACTTTTTTATTCTTACATTGATTTTCAGTCAGGTGTACACAAATTGATTATGAAGAATAGCTAAAGTTGATCACATGGCTTTGCAACACCATGTACTGGATGAGATCTACTGAAGATGTAGATATGAATGATGAAGATGACATCATGATGAACATGTCAATGAAATTTTCATGCATTGGAGTTTTGAAGAAATAAAATATTATTCTAATCTTATGTTGCAAAGGATTGATGATGATAAGCACACTCATAAAACAATATGTGGCAAACAACCCACATTTATTGAAGAAGTCCATGACATGCTTAGACAACTCCGCATAGTAAAAGACATGCACTAGCAAATGAAGAAACAAAGTTGTCAAGGATACAAGAAACTATCTAAAACAATTTAGAGGCTACATAACTGAAGAAGAGAAGAAGAAAACTAAATCTAGTCTAAGTGGTTAAATTGTAAGTCTCACTGAGACATAGACCAAATAGGATCTAAATTCAAATTTTTATGTGGTTGAAATTAAAGGGAAGTGTTAAAAGAACGTAATCTCAACCACATGCTAGGTGTCGAAACCGTCCCACCAATGTCCAGTTCAGCTTTTCTAGTTACTCCAGCTTTAGTTCAAGTCACTACGTTACCATTTATTGTTGATGTTCCCAATGTAATCCTATTTAATCTATTCGTAATATTGTGAAGAGCGGTGTCTGGTCCAGTTTCAGTTTTTCAATTCTTTTTCAACCGTCAACGGCCTCAAATTGTTGGTGGCGATGTTGTATTGAATGGAGTGAGCTCCAGCAATCGTGCATGAGCGCTTCATGGTTTATATCGTCTCTGCAACGTCCATTTGGTAGGCGCGAGTTGCGAAGGACCGAAGTCCGTGCGATCAAACATGACCACTGTATGTGTGAAGGTCGTGGTCATATGCGGCGGAGACACCTCCATTTGCAACCACAACTTCCCAAGCACCAGGCTTCACGGCTGTCTGAGCGCTAACGCTCGACTGGATAAAAAGCAGGCCGATCATACAGAAAGTAACAACAAATTTAATCATTGTAGAAATGAATAGAATGATGAAGTTAATAATATACGGAATTCGCTTACAGTAATGATGTCGTGTTTCCCCTAATTCGGAACTCTGGGGTTCTATCAGAGGAAGATGATAAGCGATCAAGCTATGAAAGTTTGGATACGAATAGCAAGATCTCGAAATTATTTATATAAAAGATAGTTGGAAGCTCACGTATTTAGGCGACAAAATGAGATATGTTATCCAACATGTGATCTAATTATATTGAAGGTGAGTTTACGTAGGATTCCTAATTCGAAAATTGTAACGAAGATATTGGGACATCCATGTGAGCCGCCATCCTTGTGGACAAGTCTATGATTTTGCGATGACTAAGAGTTTTTAATGTCTATGAGTTTGCGTGTCCGCGACGTATAGACTTGGGTTGCCCTCAATAATTTGATTTGTCAAGCTATATCTCATCGGTATCTTTTCTTGGTGTCTGTAATTCCCACGTGCGCTGATGATTTTTGAAGGGCAGCCTCGGCGTTGGAAACGAATGCGTGCTAATCTGTGTTCCAGATTCTCCAATATTATATTAAAGAATTACTTGTTCCAACGTGGGCTGTTGTTTAACTGCTGCATTTATTTATCGTTAAAACTTAAAAAGTGCTGCCACAAATTAAATGTTTCTGATCATTTGATTCATTTCTTCTTGAATGCGTGGCCCCAAATTAAATGTGTTTTTACGGAAGCGCCACCCAGCGTTATGGAATTTGTTTATTTGTTTTGGGTGGACCGTGGACCGCCGTAGAGTGATGCTCAATTGAAGAAAGTTTGAATAAAAATGCGTGAAAATTGTCTGGAACTTCGTCACCAGATACGTGCCGTGTTTTGTTAGAGGTTGATATTTTCCATTTTTTTCATTACAGGAGTCTGTTATTACAATCTTTTACCAAAATAATGTCACATTTACACCAAACTCTTTCTAATTTATTTCTTCGAAAACAACAACCTCCATTTTGGGTTAGACTAGTAATTTGGGTAATTTGCCTCTGAATATAGCCGAAGCATTTTCTTGTCCATCAACATTCTGAGTTAAAATATGAAAATAAACATTAGAAAATATCAAAACAACCATTAGAATTGCAAAAATAGTTATAAAATTTAATAGATGTTTTATATTTGAAATTTCTTTATTTTTCTATGGTCAATTATAAACTTGGGGAAGTGTCAAATCAACACTAAAGTTATTTAATATACATTTATTTAATTAGACTATTAATTCTTTTGTGTAGGACTTATTTTTTGATAATTGCAAATATGGATAAATGTATTTATGGAGATTAAGGGAAAATTCACATATGTCTTATTACAACGAAATCAAGGTACTTCCTTATTGATTAGACAAAATTTGCATGATAAATATTGTCGTGTGAGCAAGGTCACACTAATTTCAAAAAAATACATGTATTTTCCATCTTCTCATTATTTAAAAGGATAATTTTAGAGGTTCAGAGTTGAGGTGTTTTGATATATTAAATTTCAATGATGGTCTGGAGCTTCCACAAAATGTGAGTGGATTCGAGGATAATGGGCACCACAAGCATTTTGTTTCTGGATGTTGTTTGAAGCCAACATTAAAATTCAATTCATGTCATTGTCCCTATGGTTACATGTGACTTTCCTATAATACCATGTAAAGCTACCACATAGATGGCATATGGCATGTGGGACTTCTCTCCCACATGTCACGTACTCATAAAATCACATGTCGAACCCTCACCTACTCCAACATGTCACGATGATTCGCCATTTTATAACCTTATTGGGTTCCAACGGTATTAAGAGGAAAGTCCAATAGTGGAGTTCCCAACTTTCCCAGATACCTTGTACATACTATGACTTCCCAACATCTAATTGACCCCAAAGGCTCAAAAACTTGATCGCCGTAACTAATAGGCAAAACGTAGATATTCCATGGAAAGTTGTTGGAAAAAATTCCCATTGGTTAATAGACATATCAAGTTCTACTAACATCAAGGTTGGTTGGAAGTCCCACTCATCTCAATCACATAATGTCTTGACCCATAAAACCCAATCCCATGGTCACTTGAGGGTTGATACACCATGGGCATCTAATACATATTTCGACATTCACTCAACAAACATTTGGGATCCATTAGCATTGAGGCGCTTTGCGCGAGGGTTGTTTGATGGATCCCCCGACACTCGGTGGCTTGATCTCTCAAAAGACCAATAGGGATGGATCTCAATACTCTATAGGAACTTTATGAGAACTTATTTGTTAATCATACAAATATTTATTAGGGATTGTCAATATCGAGAACTTGGTTCAATGTTGTAACATGGTTGATATTGTAATGTCCTAATGTCCCAATAAGTTGGCACACCAATACTTTGAAGGTCATTCACATAAGGCCCACTCACCGATATCCGATAATGGGTCATCCATTAGCGAGCCAATCTTATTTAACTAATAGATGTGTCGATATTTTGCGTATCAAGTGTTCATGATAGAAGGTCATTCAATGTATTCCGAACACCCCACACCCAAAATCGATATCATCATAGCCTAAGTGTCTTTCTATCTAAGTTCTTTGGAGTAACCTCCTCATGAACCATATGACTCAAGGCTGGGGCTAAAGCTCTAGTGCTCAAATTTCTGCTGCAGCAAGCTACTGGGAAATCCTTGAAATTCCAAGCGTAATCCCCAAATTTATGTAACTTCCTAAATACTTCCTAAGCATGTTTCTAAGATTTGAAACTAATTTTAATAGGGAAATGACATACCCATATTATTTTCGAAATCTCATAATTCTTCCAACATGTGAAGGAATCTTGAAACATTGTATCCAAATTAACATATTTTCAAAAAGTAGAAGATAGTCAATGGTCAAATCCACAACTTCAACCAGCTTGAAAGGACTCCTTTGGGACTACAACTTCAAACATTCCACCTAAAACACAATTTCCAAGTGTTATTGCTAGAGAAACAAGGTCACTCCTAAGAATACAAGAACCTTCAAGTATTCTCATCAAGATATGGATACAAACATGGTTGTTTCGATCCCATAAATGGCTTCAGAAGAGGCCTTTCAAATTCACCGAATACATCAAGAGTTGGGTGAGATAAACAAAGAAAAATTTAATCCTTTTTTAAAAATTATTATTACTTAAAACATTTAACATTAACAAGACCCATCTCATTCCTTCTCTTTTGAGCTCCATTCATTCCAAGTGTACGAACCTTGATTTGATACCATTTAACATACCCATCCCCTAGAAATCATATTTAAGGAAACAAATCCTATTTAAACCCAACCTCCCAAGTCACCTTAAGGGATGTGAGGTCATCCCAAATCTTTCTTTCTTCTTTCAACCACCAAAAATCTCATTTTTTGAGACCACCATGTTCATTTTCTCTGTCAAGAGCTTGCCAATGATATAAATTTTGCTCGAGCTTTGGAAATAATATTATGCCCATATTAACATGTGTCCCCCAATTTCCTATGTCATCATTTGCACCATTTCTACTGTCGTAGACACATAGTAGTCCCAAAGCCAATGTGTTTGTATTAGATACTACACATGTCATCTCTGCCATGTAGATTACATGTCACATCTTGCTTCCACATGTCACCACCATACAAAGCCACACCAAAACCCACCATGTAAACATGATGTGCCAACCTATCATGTTAGAATCTTATTATGTTTTGGGAAAATGTTAAGAGGGAAGTTTGATAGTGATGATCCCTAACCTCTTGATATCTAATACCTTTGCACTTTCCTCACATATGATCACCTAAAGGCCCAAAATCCCATTCACTTTATTGTCAATAGATAAAAGGATGATATACCACAATGATTTGTCAGCATTCTCATTAGGCAATAGGCCTATTAGGTTCTATTACCATGAGGGTTCTGCTCAAAGTCCCACTCATCTCGATCATTGAATATCCCAACACCTAATACACTTGAACCTCCCCATTTCCCAAAGTTAAAATACACCATAGGTATTTATCTAGACCTCTTCATCCACCAATGAACATATTTGGATCTATCAACACCGAGGGATTTGCACAAGGGTAACTTGATGGATCGCTATAACACTCTGAGGATTGATCTCTCAAAAGCTCAATAACATGGCTATCAATTCTCCATAGGCACTTGACAATAAATTCTCTATCAATCCATTAATATATTTATTTTTATTAATTATTATAATAATAATAAATCCATTTCACCCTTCATCCTTATTTTACAAAAATGTAACATTTGTTTTAAACTTTCTTCTTTTTATACTATTACTATGTAGATGATTATCGAGCACAATTGATTGGGAAGAAATTTATTTTACATATTAATTTTGGAAAAAATAGTTTAGATTAAATAAGTTTCTTACTTTCATAGAATTGTTCTAACAACTAATAGAATTATTAATAAATATTTAATGAGGAATAATCATTTTAACATGTACTTTCATTATTTTAAAAAATAAGAAAATGAATAAATATATTTAATGATTTGAAATTACTATGGGTATGAATACAATTTTTTTCAACTTTGCTTTTGAAATTTAGATTGCCATGTTCAACTCTAGCTTGTTTTTTCCACGTCTATTTGGTACACTCGTCACCGCTAAAGATAGAGAAGCAAATTCATATCCACATGTTTATAGACCAATTGATCCAAATTTATTTAGGAACGCAACATAATACACATATAACCATAAATATAAAAAATGCAAATGGAAATAACACTTCATTTCATTAATATCAAAGAACTAAAATATGTTTACAAGATAGAATGGAAACAAACTAGTTAGGGCATTGATAGCTTATCTTTGAGAAGAGTGTGGTGGCTATAGGCCTCTGAAATCTATGTTACAATGAGGCTCGAAGGCCTATATATTATTGAGAAACAATGGAAAACCATAAAAAATCCAAAAACCTAACCCTAGAGATGAAATGTCAATATGGGCCTCGTGGGTAAATTGGTACATCAATTTCTCGGGGTCGTAACTTTGGCATACTATCTCTCGCTTGACGCACATGATATATTGTTAGAAAGATTTATCCTAGGGCTACAACTACTCGACTATGAATATTTATTCTAGAACATAATCATGTTTTATGGAGAAGCAATGCCCAAAAAATGTCGTTTAGGGCCTCAAAATGGCTCGGAAGTTCAGGACCCTGAAAAATTAATAAAAATAGTAAATTGTGCTATAATTAAGGAACCGAAAAAGTGAAATAAAAAAATGGTGGGGGCCCTGAAGTGGAATAGGCGGGTGACCACCAATATCCACCCGGATCATTCCTCCCCCTCTAGGGAAGCAATGGTCCCCATTGCATTGAGTTCCCCCATGAGATGAGGAAACTTCGCCGAACTTGGTCCCCCGGTGAACCACTTGCCTTGGTGCAGAGTTGAGCAATAGCTTTGACCACCCGATACAGCTTGGATCTTCTCGTTGGCGAGTGTTATTTATTTTCATGTCTATGCTACAATCTATGGTGGCTTGTTCCCCGTAGTCTAGGTTTAACTCTACTGGTGTGAGTTTTTCTACAATGTTAGAGGTGTCGAGTAGAGGTGGGAAATAGGACCGAAGGCAACCCACATTGAATACTAGGTGTAGACCAAGGAATGGTGGAATACTAAGCTCGAAGGCATTATTCTCTATAACCTTGGTTATGTGTATGGCCCATATCGTAGTGGGGAAAAGTTACGATGGGGTCCAATAGAGGCACTCTTTTGCAAATGTAGGCACACTTTGTCACCCACTTGGAAGTGGTGTGGCACCCCGTGTTGATCATGTCATTTCTTGTACTTAACATTGGCTTTGGTCCAATATGTCATGAACCTACTGGAGGATGTGTTGAATACACTCAATGAAGTTGTTCGCTTTTTCACTTTCCCAGTACTCAGACATGAAATGAATCGACTTGAGTAACTATAAATGGCATCGCTACATCAATGGGACATAGTGGCTAGAACCTAGGCCCACCCAAGGGGTCAGCTAATTGAATTGTGGAGAGCCCGCTTATAACTGTGTTATACATATGGAAGGCTCTCATCCCATGTGTGTGGATGCTTTGACTGTACATGCGCAGTAATGTGTACACATTAGGGAATTTTGAGGTCTAAAATGGGCCTCCTAAGGAAATTATAAAATAATAGTGAAATAATAAAATAAGATTTGATTACATCATCAAATTTTAGAGGAAAAAAGAAAAGCTACTTTTTTCAACTGTATTTTTAGCTTTATCTCCCAAAGTTTGTACTCACTTCACACAGAGTACCCTACATGGATGCAAAATTTAATTTCTCATCCAAGGAGTACTTATGTTGCATACTTTTGATGGATCCTGCCATACACTAAAAATGAGAAATACTTTGGATTTAAATCACTCTTTTTCTTTTATTTCTATTTTTCGTGCAATAGGGTCCATCAAATGTATGCAACGTGGGTACTCCTTGGATGAGGAATTAAAATTTTCATCCAACGAGTACTCCCACTCAAAATTTGAGTAAAAAATTTGGGATATAAGTTGAAAATACGAGTTGAAAAAAGTAGTTTAATCTTTTTACCCTTTTTACTTAAAAAATGGTGAATCATCCCCCATGGTTGACATCATCATCTTGAATCCTATTGGTTCTTATAACGTTTATTTTTGTTGCACATTTTCCTTAAGAGGCCCATTTTAGACCCTCAAAAGTCCCCTAAGATCATCTTATTGCACGACATCTATCCGGCCATCGGCTTGGGGATGGAAAGTTGTGCACTTGGTGAGCTTGGTGTCCAAAGATTGACCCAAGCATTGACCAAAATGTATCGAGGAACCCTGTTGTCCGAATCCCGAGATGATAGACTGTGGGATCCAAAAGTGCACCCACACTCGTTCAAACAAGAGTTTAGAAGTGACTTCGCATGTGCTATTATTCTTTGCAAGCCGACATAATGGCCATATTTGAGAATCGTTGACGACCACGAAAACATAGTCATTTCCATGCTTAGTAGAAGGAAGGCTCGACATGTAATCTATGGAGATGGATTCCCAAGGTCGACTAGGGGTAGGTAGGGGAGTATAGAGGCCTTGCTTTCTGGATGGCCGATTTGGCAATGGAGCAAGAAGTGTAGTATCTAATGTACTTACCAACATCCTATCGAATTCTTCGACCAATAGAAATACTTCGCAATATTGCCACTATTTTTCTTGACCCCAAAATGCCCAAATGACTTGATTGTAGTGTACTTCCAAAATAATCTTGGCATGCTCTCTTAAAGGAACAAAAAAGGTGTCCTAGGTGACATAGTCAAAGGCATCCTAGAGGTGAAAATTTGGACTTGTGTACCCTCCAAGAGTGTATTGTATGTGTGGTGAATTCAGATCTCTCTTGTAGAGAAGCGGCCAATCGTAGTCTCGTGCCCACAAGATTTGAGAACAGTGGTTAGCACCGATGATCGATGGCTCACTGAGTGCAGCTCCGCAAAATTATTGGTGCTGCCTTCTATACTTGATGTTCAAATGAAATTGCTGCGTGAATAGGTAGACCACTTCGATGGTGATCATCTCTCGCAACTTCCTTTGTGTTTGTATCAATTGCGTGAGCGTGCAGATGCCTCCACTACGCTTATACATCTCACACATTTTATTAAATTTTAAATCAATAAAAATAAGAAAATCAAAATCCTAGACAAATCTAATCCGACCTCTAGTATGCATATATCCACTCTATATGTATGGAGGTTTGTTGACTTTTTCGGATGGATAACCACTATTCATTCTCCAAAAAATAAGTTTGGTATGAACATCTATGTACGGTTTTGATTTGAGGAGTGCGAATATTTAGAAACTAAAATAAATGTGGTTGTGATGTTTCCCTTCCCACTCAGATGCTCATTCCTCCTCCCTCCTACTTCGAGGCACTCAGATTTGTAATGATGGAGGAGTTTTCTTAATGATGGAGGAGGTGTTGGTTTATTTATCTATTTTATCTTTTATACCCGGAGGTGTCTTTGAAAAAATAATTGTTCCCATTGTTTACTTGTTAACTCTGATATCCTATGTTGCTGCCGATTTTTTCCTCAGTTATAGTGAGCCTTACAGTGGGTCTTGACACCGTTGGTAACATGTAGTCAAGCATTTGCAAAAAATTTTGAATCCCCGATGATAGAAATAAGGTGCTATTGTTGAAGGTCCTTTAAGGACATGTTGAAGATCGAGTATGGAAGAATGCATATTAGTCATTTTTAAGGGTAAGGGCAGGTGGAGCTAGGTCGAGGATTGCAACCTCAACAACTAAAAGTATTAGTATTATGGAAGGATTGGTTCCCATTGAGTTGGTTCTCATAATATAGGGCTCGGTTCTCATTGATGTAACATAGCATGGAAAGAATAATCATGCATTTAGTCAAACCATTATGCTCTGCTTTTTGGGCACTTCATGGAACTTGTGTTTTTGATATTCAGGGCATACATTTAATAGAGCATCATATTAAAACCATTTATTATATTGGTTTCTTTCTTTCTCCAAACCATCTTCTAACAAAAATGTTACCTGTTTATGAAATCTGTTTGGTAGGAGTTCCTCATACAAATTGTTTTATTAAACAAAGCAAGTTACTGGCTCTGTGAAAACAGAGAGGATTGCATTCCATTGATATGTGCAAACATTTGAAAGAGAAAGCAAAGAAAGAGGAGAAAAGTTTAAATCCATGTGATGTGAACACCGAAAAATTATCAAGACATAATCAATGAAGGTGAAGGTATCCGGGCAAGTTTAGAGGGATGCCAAGACTACAATTTCTAGGGGGTCGGTTCCCGCTGAGTTGGTGCTCACAAGACAGGGATTGATGTATTGAAAAGATTGGAGTCCTTGACTTGCCTGTCAAGCATATTTCGAGTTAGTGCTCATCAAGCTAATGAGATTGGTGCCTCAAGCAGGGTTTCATCCTCGCTAGCTGTTATAAACATTGGGTTGGTTCCCATTGAATTAATAAAGAAAGTTTCTCCTTTTTCAAAATTATGTGTACTATGTATTATCTCTTCTTTTTTCATTCACTTTTGATTGGATAATATGTTAATGAATAGAAATGAAAAAATGAACAAAACATCCCCGATTACTAATTCACCCCTTTCTTAGTATTCAAAGCAAGTGTGCTAAGATAAGAGAAAAGACAAGAAAATACATCACCATTCATCCATGCAAAGCTAAAAGGCATCAAAGGGTTTTTTCATCTACCCCGGAAATTCGAGGGACAATGAGACAAACGAAGATGACAAGGTCGTAATGAGAAGACATCATGATGACAAGGCATACAGATCGTCAAGGACATCGCCGAGGATGCATATTACAAAAAAACTGTGAACATAGAAAAAAAAATAAAAAAATAAAAAAATAAATGAAACAAAGCATAACCAAAGCATAACCTTCTCACCTCCTTGCCCCTCGCAACACCAAACACAAATAGAGCAGAAAACGAGATGATGAGGCAAATGAGATCGTCAAGGACGTCATCGAGGATGTAGATTACAAATAACCTACGAACACGTAAATAGACCTAACCATCATGTTCATTTTCCTACCGCATCTCCGGAAATATCTTTGACAAGAAAGATCCTCACACCAAAGTCTCGCACAATGGTTCTCTTCATCTCTCGCATGCATCAAACACAACAAAAAACAAGTTGACGTGGCGAATTTAAATGTCTCGATCTCACAATTACCAGTCCCTCCTACGTAGGTAGAGTTTGTCAGTAGTTCTTGAGAACAATATTATAAACATTAATTTTCACGCAGACCCTCAACGCTAAAGCAATACTTCGTCGAAGAATTTGATAGCAAATAGAATCGATGATTCTATCGAGCACATCGACATCTTTTCACAAGTGAGCACCCTCTCCAGAGATCCCCATTCGTCAACACAATCCGCCCATAAACTCCGCAACTTTCTCATCTAACCTTAGTTATCAACTCGTAGATCTCACACTCGGGCCTATTGACTTCCACGCGAGTCTCTCACCCATCCCTAAAAAACTCGCACAATGAAGGATTTAACAATCCCATCTGTCTAAACATGTCCGAGCATTAGCCTAGACCAAGCCTCCACTTCCCTTCTTCACAAGGGGCTTAAATTTTTCCATTACTCCCAATAAAATCCCTGTTGAAAATATAATTAGCAATATAGAAATTTCCATAAAATATTTTAACCTTATCAAAGCCTAGTGAGTAAGACAAGACATTGCAAAGATCCTTAAAAATGCCAAATTGTCTTCGTGTAACATACCCAAAGAAGAAAAAACTTGCCCTAAAGAACCTAAAAAGGAATAAAAATATAATTACCTTAAAATCATATAAAGGTAATTCCACGAGTAATAATGGACGGATCCGAATATGATATAAAAAAGGAAGATCACCTTAACAACAAAGTGGTTGCTATAAAATCTTAAATAAACACCCTAGTGCTAAAATACTTAAGGAGGTAACCAAAAAATAAAATATTCATCTCTTGACACCATCATAAGGAAAAAGAATCACCCCTTCTAACTCTATCACCCCTATAATATATGGCCCTCCCAAGGTTCATAAATAAGGCATCCCTCTAAGAACCATAGTCAACCCCATAGGTTCACCGAGCTACCTCCTTGCTCAATACCTTGCCAAAAAGCTTCGTCCCCTTGCTGGAAACACCTCGCCTCATATCAAAGACTCTACATCCTTTGTTCAATGGACCAAAAACCTTGGCATGCAAGACGAATATGTCATGGCAAGTTTTGACATTGTTTCCCTTTACACTATGATTCCTATAGATGAAGCCATCAATATAATGAAAACTATTACGAGATAGCGAGACCGTAGATCTCATAAAATTGTGTTTAAAATCATATTTCTTCAGCTTCAATGGAATATTTTATGAACAAACTCATGGGGTAGCCATGGGCTCGCCTCTATCTCCTATAATTTCCGACATTTACATGGAACATTTTGAACAGAAGCCTTTCAAATCATTTCCATTCACCCCCGAAG
Organism: Pinus albicaulis; assembly: GCA_034641835.2. Classification (NCBI taxonomy): domain Eukaryota; kingdom Viridiplantae; phylum Streptophyta; class Pinopsida; order Pinales; family Pinaceae; genus Pinus; species Pinus albicaulis. The sequence goes on from CM076578.1 coordinate 1,456,336,991, forward strand.
AATGGAAAAGATATGTAGATGATGTTTCCAAAAAAATGGACCCATGGTAAATTGAAATTAAATTATTTATTATCTCACATTAATAGTCTCTCTAGTCACATTAAATTTACCATTGAAATTGAAAAGGATAACCAATTACCTTTCCTAAAACATCCTTTTAACAAAAAAATGAAGGAAAACTTAGCACTAAATTTTATAGAAAGAAAACTCACACAAAGATAGATACCTTCACGCTAACTCACATCACCATCCTAAGCAAAAAAATGGCATCATCAAAACCCTAACAACTAGGGCGTCCAAAATTTCGAAACTCACCACTCAAAATATGAGATAAACCATCTCTATCATGTCTTTCAACATAATGGATATAATAAATATGTCATCAATAAAACCATTTACCATACCCTTAATAAAAATAACATAAAAAAGAATCTTTGACATCCCTAAAATCTCTTTACCTTACATAAAAGGAAGAACTGATAAAATCTTCGGAATCCTCAACAAAAATAACATTAATATTTCCTTCACTCCCCCCTAATTCTATTATAAATATGGTAGACTCTGCTAAGGACCCTATAAACCCTAGTCTGCAAAAAGGAGTTTACATTATACCATGCTCTTGTGGAAACGAATACGTTGGCGAAATGGGTAGATCCCTTAGCATTAGACTCGAAAGAATGTGTTGCTGACATATCTAGGAATAGAACTACTAGATCAGCCTATAGCGAGCATACCTTCTCATCCTCACATTACATATGAATGGAGGATGCCAAAATTGTCTCTAAAGAGGACCATTACATAAAAAGAAAAAAATCAAAGAGGCCATAGAAATCGAAAAAAGGAAAAAAATAACATATATCGTGATGATGGCCTTATCATCAACAATACTTGGAAACCCTTAATACATCATACCTCTCATGACATCGAATTAAAAATAAATAAATCATAAATGTAATAATTAGTCTCAAAATTTTTTATATTCTTCCTTATTTTATAGTATAACCCCTTTATTAATTAATTTTCTTAATTTTTTAATTCATTAAGTTTTAATAATCTTACTACATTATATTTCAAATTAAAATAAATAAATAAATAAATAAATTAATTAAATTAAATCAAATTAAACTAAATTAAATTATATTATATTATATTTCATCCAACCGACGATAATAAACTCCTCAATAATTTACCATTTATATAATTATTCCTTTGCCCTAATCCTCACAATATTTTCAATGAATATTTGGCGTCTACCCCACGATGATGGACTCACTTAGGAAGTCCGAAAACATTGGGTTATTAAAAAAAATCGAAAATAGATTATTCCTCTCTCTTCCGAAATCTATTTCACCCGTATGGACTCTCTTTTTAAAAAAATTCAATCCTACCATGGAAGGGATTTGATGGACAACACTACCCTCTTTGAAAATTTGAGATTTTCCGGGGAAAAAAAATCCTTTCAAATCATGTCATTTTAAAAAAACCGTAGAGACTACAACCTTACTCCTAATTTCTCTATTTGTAGACATATGCTCAATCATGGCCGCAACTCTGCCAATTATGAAAAAAATTAAGTGAATCCTTAATTAAAACCGAAATAAAAACTACCAGATTGCGCCTTATTAAAATATCTCAAGAACGAGATGAGCTTACATATCTTGTTAGCCTCATCGTTGTGTTTCGACATGTAGTGATCTTTATGTGCCCCGAACTTTATAAAAGTTGATCGATGGCATTCCAAATACATGGTGAAGAAGGACATAAAAATCTCTTCTTTATCTCATTCCCACGCATCACACATCGTGTTCCTCTTTCTCGCCGCATCTCTAGAAATATCTTTAACCGTAACGCTCATCACACCAGCTCGCACATTGGTTCTAGTCATTTTTGCATGCAAATCAAACACAACAACAAACAAGTCGATGTGGCAAATTCGTATATCTCGATCTCGCACTTCACTCGTCCCTCCTATGCAGTAGAGTTTGCCATAGTTCTTGAGAACAATATTATAAAGGTTGATGTTCACGCAGGACCCCAATGCTAAAAAAAATACATCTCGCTGAAGGATTTGACAGGAGAACGGAATCGATGATTCATCGTGCACATCCACATCTCTTCACAAGTGAGCACCCTCTCTAGTATCCCTATTTGTCAAGACAATCCGCCCATAAACTCCACAAATTTCTCATATAACCTTAGTTCTCAGCCTATAGATCTCAATTCTCACTCGTAGATCTCACACACGGGCTTATCGACTTCCACGCGATCTCTCACCCATCCCTAAACAACTCGCACAATGAAGGATTTAACAATCCCACTGCCATAAAATTGTCCAACGTTAGACTAGACGAAGCCTCCACTTCCCTTCTTCATAAGGGCTTAAATTTTTCCATTACTCCCAATAAAATCCTTGTTGACAATATAATTAGCAATATAAAAATTTCCATAAAAGATCTTAACCTTATCGAAGTTGAGGAAATAAGACAAGACATTGCAAAGATCCTTAAAAATTCCAAACCGCCTCCTTGTAACATATCCAAAGAAGAAAAAACTTACCTTAAAGAACCTAAAAAATAATAAAAATATAATTATCTTAAAATCGAGATAAAGGTAATGCAACGGTAATAATGGACAGATCTAAATATGATATAAAAATTCAAGATCACCTTAACAATAGTGGTTGCTATAAAATCTTAAATAAAGACCCCTACTGCTAAAATACTTAAGGAAGTAACCCAAAAAATAAAATATTCATCTCTTGACACCATCATAAAAAAAGAGAATCACCCCCTTCTAGCTTTATCACCCCTACAATATATGGTGCTCCCATGGTTCATAAATAAGGCACCCCTCTAAGACCCATAGTCAACACCATAGGTTCACCCACCTAACTCCTTGCTCAATACCTTTCCAAAAAAACTTTGCCCCCTTCGTTTGAAACACCTCGTCGCATATCAAAGACCCTACATCCTTTTTTTCAATGGAACAAAAAAATTGACATGCAAGACGAAGATCTCATGGTAAGTTTTGACATTGTCTCCCTTTACACTATGATTCCAATAGATGAAGCCATTAATATTATGAAAACTATTACAAACAGGGGAGATTGTAGACCTCCTAAAATTGTGCTTAAAATCATCTTTCTTCAGACTTCAATGGAATAATTTATGAACAAACTCATGGGGTAGCCATGGGCTCACCTCTATCTCCTATAATTGCCAACATTTTTATGGAACATTTTGAACAAAAAGCCCTTAAATCCTTTCCATTCACCCTTGAAGAATGGAAAATATATGTAGATGATGTTTACGTAAAATAGACCCATGGTAAATTGAAATTAAATGATTTATTAGCTCACATTAATAGTCTCTCTAGTCATATTAAATTTACCATTGAAATTGAAAAGGATAACCAATTACCTTTCCTAGACATCCTTTTAACAAAAAAAATAAGGAAAGCTTAGCACCAAAGTTTATAAAAAGAAAACTCACATAGATAGATACCTTCACGCTAACTCAAATCACCATCCTAAGAAAAAAATTGGCATCATCAAAACCCTAAAAACTAGGGCGTCCATAATTTCAGACTCTCACCACCTATAACATGAGATAAACCGTCTCCACCATGTCTTTCAACATAATGGATATAATAAAGATGCCATCAATAAAACCATTTACCATACCCTTAATAAAAAATAACATAAAAAAGAAACTTTGACATCTCTAAAATCTCTTTGCTTATATAAAAGGAACAACCCTGATAAAATCTCTAGAATCCTCAACAAACATAACATTAAGATTTCCTTCACTCCCCCTAATTCTATTATAAATATGGTAGACTCAGCTAAGGACCCTATAAACCCTAGTACGCAAAAAGGAGTTTACATTATACCATGCTCTTGTGGAAAATAATACATTGGACAAATGGGTAGATCCCTTAGCATTAGATTGAAAGAACATGTTGTTGACATATCTAGGAACAAAACTCGCTAAATCAGCCTTGCTAGAGCATGCCTTCTCATCCTCACATTATATACGAATGGATGATTCCAGCCTTGTCTCTAAAGAGGACCATTACCTAAAAAGAAAAATCAAAGAGGCCATAGAAATCGAAAAAAATGAAAAAATAACATAAATCGTGATGATGACCTTATCATCAACAATACTTGGAAACCCTTAATACATCATACCTCTCATGACATCAAAATTAAAAATAAATAAATCATAAATGTAATAATTAGTCTCAAAATTTTTATATTCTTCCTTATTTTATAGTATAATCCCTTTATTAATTAATTTTCTTAATTTTTGAATTCATTAAGGTTTAATAATCTTACTACATTGTATTTCAATTAAAATAAATAAATAATAAATAAATAAATAAGTAAATAAAAAAAATAAATAAATAAATAAATTTCATTAAATTAAATTAAATTAAACTAAATTAAATTAAATTAAATTTCATCCAACCGACAATAATAAACTCCTTAATAGTTTACTATTTATATAATTAGTCATTTGCTCCCTAATCCTCACAATCTTTTTTAGATAATATTTGGCGTCTACCCCTCGATGATGGACTCACTTAGGAAGTACGAAACATTGGGTTATTAAAAAAACTGGGAAACAAGTTATTCTTCTCTCTTCTGAAAACTATTTCACCTATATGGACTCTCTTTTTAAAAACCTTCTCACCTCCTCAAACCCGCAACGACAAACACAAACACGAGCGGACAACGAGATGACGAGGAAGGAGATTGTCAAGGACGCAGATAAGATAGATAGACAATAACGATAACAAATGGTAACAAATCGAAAACATGTTGCGGTTTGGGGGCCGGTATATTTATAAGAAAAAGTTCGGCTGAAAATTTTTCAAATGTTCGACTCGAACTATTAGTTCGATCGAAATTATGTTTCCACTTTTCCCATCTCCGGCCAAAAATCTATTTACCCATGCCATCAATACATCATCAATGTAAACGAAAAACATTAGTTTGGATGAATTAATTTCAAAACTTCAGTTGAACCTGTTGGGAAATTGAAATTTCTAACGGCGTTTCTCACAAAAGTGTAACCCACCTTTACATTTTTTACCCATTTATCTATTTTACGTTATGCATGTGATATTTGAATGAATAAACACGTGACGTGACCATACACATGTAAAGATAAATATACATATTTTAGTAGTTATGTGCTTTCAATTAATGCATCGTGATGTTATTAAAAGACGCATGTATTTATACTTCGTATGTATTTTATTAATGCACATGAAATTATGTATGAAGCATATCTAGCAAAGATTTATTATTCGGGTTTGATAAATATTTTGTATTCATGATGTCCGAGTTTACTCGACGATATTAAATGCATGAAAGGTTTGTGACTTATGAGAGGGGTCGATTATGTTTGACATTATGGTGGGAAATGAAAAATGGTCCATGTAGATTGAGGGGTTCTCAATGCAAGATAATCTACTCGCAGGGGAACAACCAAGCCACAAAGACACAATTTTTAAGGAACAGTGGGGTAAATGATATCGTGATTAATGTAATATCTTCTAGCTAGTTGCATTTTAATTTAAGTTGATATTTATTTGTAATATTTTTTAACAATGGTCGAGGGATGGAATTCCTTATAACGATTGATCGAGGGGTGAAAACCCTCACGAAATGTCTAATAAAATAAAATTTTGCTCGGTTTTCCTTCGGGGTTTCTAGGGTATATTATTGTCGATTGATGTGTTTTCATATTATGTCATTCCAATGATGTTTCTTCCTTTCATGAAATCGATAATTACATCATCAAATATGTGATTAACTAGCATAATTAAATGGACAATGATAATGATGTAAGGTTGCAACATGGAGCTTTATGTTAATATGTTGCAACAATGGTTGTTACGTCATGTGACTTTCTATTCTATTTCTAAAGTCACTTAATGTAATGACGATATTTTATTTAATGGTAAATTAAGGAACATGGAATAAGTGATTGGAATATTACATGATAGTAAATTTCGTAAAAATTTTCTAATTCTATATATTTTTACACAAGTTTTACCATGGATGTTACACAACATAATTGGATATGCCTTTTAATCACTTAGTTTCAATCAATTTCTTTGATTTAAGAACATAATACTATGAAATCAATAATTGACCATATAACTTCCCCATCACATTGAACATAATGATTGAAGAAAAAGATTGTGTTCCATTAATTTTAGTACCTCCATAGTTTTGAAGAGAGAGGAATAACTTGTTCGAGTTTTTTTAAATTACCCAACGTTTCGGACTTCTTAAGTGTGTCCATCATCACGGGTAAATGCCAAATATTCTTTAAAGAGAATTGTGAGGATTAGGGCAAAGGAAGTTTTTTTTATAAATAGTAAAAATTATTGATGAGAAAATTTTATTAAGGTCGATTGGAAGAAAAAATAATCTAATATAATTTAATTTAATTTAATTTAATTTAATAATATATTTTATTATATTTATTTAATATTTATTTATTTTATTTTTTATTTGAAATATAATTTAATAAAATATACTTTTTTTAACAATAATACAATATAATTGTTAATACAATAATACAAATCTGGTGGGATTTTCATTATCTATATTCATAATATCTCATTTCTCCGATTCAATTTGTGTCTCTTGATTCCAAGTTACTTTGTCTTTTTTATTTATATCATAGATTTTGAAGAAATTGAGTTGCATGGAGGACTAGGAAAAATCAATCCCAAGGGTTCGAACAAACCTACAAAAATTGCAAACACATTTGTGGCTTCTATTTAGAGAGAGCCTCGATTTTTCGATTGAAGATGTTGGTATTTCTTTAGTTGTTTGTAGGCACTTGTAATTATGGTGATCCGAGGAACTATAGTGAGTTTGGAAATTCTTTTTATTTTATTATAAATTTTACAAACAAATCATGTGTCTTGTATGCATCCGTCACTTATCGCTTTTGTGGTTTAAAATTTAGATGGATATTTGATAATGCACCAATCAATGTTGTTGTGCTTGTAATATCAGCAATTTCTATTAACCTAGGGTTTAAAAACTCACTTTTGGTTCGTTGTATCACCTCATCATGGTGATGCATCACCTTTCATATCTCTTGAATGATGCACTATCCATACATGAAGAGATCACATAGAAATTTCGAGAGAGAACCAAATGTTGGTTGAACCAACATACAAAATCGGTGGGTGGAGAATTAGCTTGCCACTCTCTTCTAAACTTGTAGAGGTTGAGCCACTCCCAAATTATATTATAAATTTATATGTTTCTCATATCAAATGAATCCTAAGATTTATATTTCTTCGTGTTATTCATGGAAATATTTTTTGAATTTACACTTATTTGTGCATTTAATACAAACTTGCGATGAAAATAGTGGTGGAGATGTATGTACTCGGTCAAAAAGTTAGAAAAGCCTTTGGAAATAGGAAGTACATGGGTGAAGTAGTTGGATTTTATCAAGAAACTTCTTGGGACAAGGTGGATGATTTTTTCTTATTCATGGCTTGCAATTTTTTTTATTTTTTTATTTCTTTAGCAATGTATCTTTAAAAATATAATACAATCTTGGTACAAAATATGGTCCCTTGCTTTGATGGATATTATGATTTGCCGCTATTATAGCCCACCATAACACCATAACACCTTTCAATTATCATTAGATATACACTAACATCCTATAGATAATACCTACAAAACGAATAATGAATCCCTAATATATCTTTAAAAAAATCAAGAGAGAAAAATTGTTTGGGGGGCCAATTTTGATAATGTTGAAGCATCACATTCAAAACCCGTGAGCAAAGAAATGAAAATCCATTGTGCAAGAACACCGTAGCTATCACCACCAAGTGGGAGAGCTTTGATTCTATCGTAGGAAGTTTGAATGCTCCTCCACCCTCTCGCATCTACCAAGATCACTCAAGATTGGGAATCATTCAACTCGTGGATATGCCATTAGTTTTATAGAAAAATAGTTTGATTTTGAAAGGAAGCCTACTATTCTTTAGAAATAGACATTGCATTCTTGAATTGGAAAACCATGAAGGAATGGAAAAATCTATCTAAATCAACAATAGATATCATTTGCATATGTATATTTTTGCTTCTTTCTTCTATGCTACTCTTTCCTATGTCCTTAAGTCGTTTCCTTTGCAACATGTGGTGCAATTTCTAGTTATATGTATTTACACAAGGTTTACCATGCCATTCTTGTTAATCACTTAGTTTTCATTTTCTTTGATTTAAGCACATAAAACTATGAAATCAATAATTAAGCATATAACTTCTCCATCACATTGAACATAATGGTTGAAAAAAAAACATTATATTCCCTTCTTTTTAGTATCAAATTTATGATTTTCTACCCATTTATTTTCTCAACAAAATGTTATTTGACTTAAAATCTTACTCACAAGCTTATAAATCACAACCTTTATAAAATTATTAGCCACACAATCCTTCTTTATTTAATGAACAAAAAATATTATGTAAAAGAGCTTTAACCGCATCCTTACTTAATTAAAATACTATTTTTTACTTTTTACTTATAATTAAAACTAATATAAAAAAAATACATTAGGGAAAAAAAATATTAACCAAAAAAAATCATGGGAAGAAAAAATAAAATTAGAAAAAACCAAATAATGGGAAAATGCATTAACCACCAAACAAACATAGAGGCTAACATCATATAAAAGACACCCTGTTTGGGGGTTCAAAGGATGTACCCACATCATATAAAAGACAACTTGTTTGGGGTTTAAAGGATGTACCCAATATAAGGAAAACACATGGTAAAGTTATTATATATTTAATATCACATATAAAATAATTTTATTTTATTATATTTTTTATTTATGAGGGGTTTCTGGAGTGTATTATATTAATATCATTTTTGGGATTCAAGCTGTGTTAATTTAGTCATTCATCTATGACCATTTCCATGAGAGGTAGTCGTAAATCGACTAATTTCTCGAGATTTTTGAATAGTCCATTTAGCACTCATTGCATAGGGTGATGCTCATCGGGGTGAAGAAGTGGGATTGAAACTAGTGAAATGAATCACATAGCATCAATCATCACTTGCTCGGGCTTGCACCCGGGGAGGTCACCCATCCCCGAACTCCTTTGGCTCAAGCGGGGCTTAAGTGTGGAGTTTTCCCCACAATCAAGCCCACTTAACTTGCTACCTCATTTACTATTATTATTTTAAAATTTACATTATTATTTTTTTAAATCATATTTATTATTATGACTATGATTTTTTTAATTGAAATATATATGTTTTATATAAAATATATATTTTTGTCGTTGATGAAATAACTGAAGATATTTCAAATTTCAAAATAGAAAGATATGAATCTTGTTAGATTTTGTAATTCATAAGATGTATTTGGGAATAATCACCTTATTGACTAGATGAAAATATTCTCATACCGTTTTCAGCCATATGGGAAACATGCCAGACATGGAGGAAACTAAACTACACGACCTTTTTTCAGTCATATGGGAAGCATGCGAGACATGGAGGAAACTAAACAACGTGAAAGTATGAGAAATGCTATTAATTTGAAAATTAGTTTGGTCTGTCATGAATCCTAGACACAGCATGCTCAATTCGATCGACACAACACACAATAAGATATATCGTTTTAAGGAAAATTGATAGAGGCGGTGTGACATGGTGGAAAATTGATAGAGGCGGTGTGACATGGTGATTCTGAAATGTTATATCGAACGAGAAAGACATTAAAAGATAAGTCACACTATTACGTTGAGATTTGTATGGGAAAATTATGAAACTATCTGCCAAATTTATAACGGTCAGGAATTATATATTTTCTTTTAAGAACATATTATCACTTTAAAAGTGGTGAAAGTTTCTTGGATCAGCAGCTGGAAAGCTTCTCTAAAGTAATTAACATGGCTTGTTTTATTCCATGTACTTCATCGCTTAAACCTCGGATGCGTGCTTTCGGTATTGCATTCTGCGACCATTAGCTCTTTTTGAAAATGAAACTTGCCATCCTACTTTCTACACATTCTATAAACTATTTAATTTTCCACTCCTTTTCGATTTTTTTTATATCGCTAATAGCTAGAACCATTTCATTCGTTCTCAAAATAGCAGCTCATTGAGAGTCACCACAAAGGTATGAACAATTAGAATCATGTTTTTCCTTTGATTTTCATATTGAATATAAGAAAATGTTATTAACATGCTTAAAAAAAAAGGCCTCTCCATAACGAAAGAAAGAATACAAGTTACATAAAATGTGTTTCAGTGAAAAAAATGGTCACAGTTATTTGTTGCCTTCGAATTAATGCATTGAAGGTCTCCTAGGCCGGCTATGTTTAAACACGACAACGAATATGACATTGATATGTCCTGGGAAACAAATATCATACAGTTCTGGTTAAGACAAATGAATCCATTTGGCCAAGCTCGGAATTCCATTGTTAACCACTGATAGCATGTAGTATCCTGCCGGAGCTGCAATAGAATTCGGAGGTGCTGTCACTATGGCTATATATATTCCCTCTTACCCTCTTTGGTGTCGTTGAGGCAAGCGCCAGCAGCCTCTGATTCATGGAATATGCATGAGTTGTGAAGGATGGACTGTAAATGGTGAACTGAATATTGTTGGCAACATAATTTGAAACAGAGAATTGAAGCGTGAATCTTGAAGCATAGCTCACAGCATCTTTAGATAGGGAAACGATAGAAGGCCTGTAGGTGCTGTAGGATTCGTCCAAATAATAAGGGCTGTATGCTTCCAGACGAAGCTCCGTTGGAAACATGACTCCGGAGAAGACGTAACCAACGTGAGTGTTGGAGCCTCCCACAAAAATCCTCCCATCAGGCAATACATTTGCAGTCGAATGATACATTCTCGGAATGGTGGAGGCGGCCAGTATTGTAAATCGCTGCCCTGCTAATGCATTGGGTCTGTATAAATAGGGAGCAAGGGCGGGATTCCTTGCAAGCTCCCAACCTGCCGTCCCTTTTTCGGCCCCATTGATTATCAGAATTTCACCGTTGGGGAGGATGAGCATGTCTCCCATAACCCTGGGTGCAAGCATATTCTCCATAGCCCAGACAGGGTTGGGATCTGTAATAACAATTCTTCCACAGCTTTGAAGACCGTCCACGAAATTCCCAGCATTTGCTGAGGTGTAACCATTGTCAGGAGCACCACCACAGATGAGAATTTCTATCCTCTGAAATCCATTAGAAGCTGAGAGTGGCAGCATAGCAGATGAACCAGAGGAGGGGTAATTTCTGGGTCCACCTGGCATCCTGGGAAAGGTCTTCACAACACTATTTGTTCTGTAATCAAATAAGATGGAATCCTTATTGGCGAAGATGAAGAGATTTCCATCGGAGGAGAGATGAAGAAAAGGATAGAGATTGTTCTCCACATTGGCAGTGTTAGTCTGTGAAAGAAATGGCAACGAAAATGATTGGCCTCCAGGCACGAACTCGTAGGAGAAAGCTCGCCTGCCTCCCACAACAATAATTCTATTGTCGGGAAGGATCTGATTGGAAGCATACCATCGATTCTGTTTGAGTCGATTAGGCCCACCCTCATTCCAATCGCATGCAGAATTAGCACAGGGTACGAAGGAACGAACTGCCTCGGCTCCATCGTTAAATCCACCAGTGCTGACCAAAGTGCCGTTGGATGCAAAGGCGCCAGATGAACACCAAGTAATCGGTCATGACGGTCAACGACCTGAGATTGTTGGTGGCGATGTTGTATTCAATGGAGTGAGCCCAGCAGTCGTGCGTGAGCGCTTCATCGTTTATATCGTCTCTGCAATGTCCAGTTGGGAGGCGCAGCTGCGAAGTACCGAAGTTCGTGCGATCAAACATGACCACTGTATTCTTGAAGGTCGTGGTCATATGCATGGCGGAGACACCTCCATTTGCAACCACAAGTTGCCGAGAACCAGGCTTCACAGCTGTCTGAGCGCTAACGCTCGACAGGATAAAAAGCAGGCCGATACAGAAAGTAACAACAAATTCAATCATTGTAGAAATGATGAATGAATGATATCCGGAATTCGCTCACAGTAATGATATCTTGTTTCCCCTAATTCTGAACTCTGGGGTTCTATCAGAGGAAGATGATATGCCATCAAGCTATGAAAGTTTGGATACGAAGACAGAGATGACAGAATAGCAAGATCTGAACTTAATTATATAAAAGATAGTTGGAAGCTCACGCATTTATGCAACAAAATGAGGGTAAGCCTTATTTCCCAGTTCATAGTTCATCGGCCCATAAATGTGCGGAGGTAAGAAATGCCTACCTACTGCAAGATGATGTGCTGCTTTAATTTCACAGTAGGCATTTCTTGCTCTCTGCGCAGGCATTTCCTGCCCTCTGTGCATTTATGGTTTGATGGACTGGAAAGGCCACCAATATTTTCCAGTCTGTTGGCCCATTAATATTTTAAAGAGTACTAATGGGCATGTCATGACTACATAAAGGGGGGGTTTTAAGACAATAGTTAAGACAATTTTTGGATAAATTGTCTTAACTTGAGACAAAAGAAAACTTGTGTATTGTCTTAAATATTGTCTTTAAGCTGGTGTCTCAAATTAGATCGTCTTAAAATTAAATTGTCTTAAAATATTGTCTCTATAAAGGCAATACATAACACAAGAATTTTGTCTCTCTAGAGACAGCTTTCATTTTTTGTCTCTCTAGAGACAATAGTAGCACTACAACACAAAGAGGGGTTTTAAGACAATTTTTTGGGTAAATTGTCTCAAATTATTGTCTTAAAATTTGTCTCTATAAAGAGAATAGTTGGAACTAAAGACATATTGTCTTTATGGAGACAATGTCTATAATCCTATCTATTGTCTTTCTAGAGACAATATAAAACATTGAATCCAAAAAAAATATCTCACCATTAAAATAAATCAATATAAAAAATATTTAATTAAAAAAAATCTACAATATCATTGAATAATTCATATTAGGGGTACGGTGGAATCGAGCCACCAACCTCCTCGCATAGCGTGTGCTCTTCCATTGAGCTAGCACTCTTTAAAAAAATTATGTGAGGAGTTATGGAAGTCTTTGAAATTGTATAATAGGCATTGATTTTTAAACTAGCAATTGCAACGGGAGGTGCAAGGGAACGCCGAAAGGAAACCTCCCAATGATGTAAGGGGGGGGGGAAAACATTTATATTTTGAGTTGCTCGCATTTTTTGCGAGGGTTTGAGTTCCCGCTAGCCCTTCCAAAAAAATTTCCTTCCCGTTGCATTCTCTTTTTTTCGGGTTTCGTTGCGCTAGCTTTCTCTCTCGCACTGTACAACGAGAGCTCTTTGAATCATGGAGATGTGAATTGCCGATTTCGTTTTTCTCTCTCTCACACAAGTAACGAGAGTTCTATGAATCGTGGAGATCTAAGTTGCAGAGTTCTTATTTATGTATTCTTAAAATCCGAGAGATCCGAATTGAATTGCAGAGTTTTGAATTGTTTTCCCGCTCTCTCGGCACATTCTCGCATGCACATTCTAGAGTGATTTCGCACGCATATTTGTCCCGGGATGACGGCCGATGATGAGCAGATCGGTGGTGATGATTGCCATTGTTTCCTCGCCTTCTAGTTTCTTGTAATTGTTGGCAATAAACGAGAGGAAAATTAGGTCCACCCTCGATGCTACATGAGGAGAATCGAGTTCCATACCTCCTGCTCTCAAACATTCCATGTCTACACTGGTCACATATCCAGGTCTTGATCAGCTAGTGGAACCCCAGGATTTTGATCAAGCCACCATTGAAGCAACCATGGAGCAGCTTTTGCAATCCTACTCTTTGAATGTTGCAGCCCCTATTCCTATTTGATATAAAGAGAATATAAATAAAATTTTACATAAAGAGAATATAAATAAAATTTGATATATCATAACAATGTAGTGTAACATGGTTGTCTTGAATGCATAACATATTAACATTGCATAACAGATTATCATAATAATGCAAGATCCTCATGTAGATCATCAGGAAGACCAGGTATAACTTGATGATACATGAATATCAATAAAATGAATGCATCAAATTGTGTCATTACTAATTATATGGTAAAAAACCAATGAAATTGACAAAAAAAATAAAAAATCCCAAGCCCATCGTTCAACTTAACCCTTCCACTAGAATGTTCCTATGGAGGTAATCCCTCCCAATTGATACTCGGTTGTTTGATCCGGTCTTTATAGGTCTCCCAAACAAAAGCAAAGCTTGTAAATAAAATCTCTATAAAGCCATTGCAAATCCGTGGTTTTGTGTTTTTCTTACCTTAAAAGCTGCTGCATATGCCGCTTCGCAAGTTTGACATACCCTCAAAGGGCATGTGGTTAGTTATTAGTTCCCAAACAATAGAAAAAACTATATACATCGAGCTTAAGGTTGTAATGCTTTTTTTTCACCGAGTACTATACAAATTTCGCACCCAAATAAAAGTTGGGTTGTATATGAGTGATGCTTACGCCAGTAAACTACAAACACTTTTGAAATTAATTCATATTATGCAAATCAGAAGGGACTCATATTTTACATGGAACATGGCATGAACTACAAACCTCAGGAGCCATCCAACGATATTTTCCTGTCTCTACATTCATCATCTCTGTAAGAGATTCTTCTCGTGAAAGGCCGAAATCAATTAGCTTCAAGGACTTCTGATCTGCAGTTAACAGCAGGTTATCTGCAGAAAGAATAGTCACACCTCCAATTAAAGTTTAAACATACAATTACTACTAAACTAGAGTGAAAACACTAGACTAAAAATATCTCCATCATAATTATTTCACGTATTGCAACAGCAGCAGCATATCTCATCCATGCAACAGTCATTGGAGAATTTAACTGAAAATGTCAAGGTGCATTTTTTTACTAATTTATGGTTCCCTGCAAATGGATGGAGGAGACTCATGGGAGGCAATAGATATTTTCAGTGAAAATTAGTTAGCAGACAGAGAAAAGCATGAAACTTCCAACCTAAGGCAACAAAATATAATTGAAAATTTTCCACAATTTTAAGATCCCATGACTAAATAACAGGAAGCCAGATGACATTCTATAGAGCAAGGTAGACGGTGCTTTTGATAGGGTGGAGGGGACATGGTGCGGCACAATAAGTTCTCACATTTCAATATTTATGCTGATATTTAATGGAAATATGTATTTGACTGCCCAACAATGACATACCAAAACACATACCTGTCAAATTAGAAAATGCCAAAAGTCTGGAGAAAAAGACCTTAACCAAGATAGATTGACAAGATATCAAACCCCTGCATATGGAATTTCTTTTCTCCTCTCTGAATTATTTTTCTGGTTTCTAAAATCAGCTAAAGCTCCAACGTCTAACTTGGCTCCATCCAGATGTGAACTCAGATGAAAAAATAAAACATAACAGATTTCTAATTTGAGGAAATCAAAATGAAATTAATGTTATGGTTTATCAAATCAAACACCTTCAATCAGTTGTAGAAGTTACCAAGATGTTCTCTCTTGTTGCCATCATGTAAACATGTTAACACGAACAACATAGATGATTAGAAAGAAAATCCAGCATGCATTACTTATACTCTTTGATCTACTAAAATACCTTATTGTATTGTCCATGAATTCTCTGAAACAAAAGAACCAAAAAAACTCAAATTTATTTGCCACCAGAGAACTATTACTGATCTCTTTAGATATCATGTATAGAGCACAACAGAAGCGCAACTTAAAACATCTGTACAAAATAGAATCTCACAATTTCAAGCTATCACTGGTTAGAAGTAAACCTATTCATATTACCAGGCTTTAGATCCCTGTGTATAATCCCATTAGCATGTAGACAGTCCATTGCTTGTGCAATGTCAAGTGCAAAACTTATTGCAACACGGAGATCAAGTCGATTGGGATGTAAACTCATCATGTACTTCCGAAGTGACATGCCTGGGAGCAATTAGGTAACTATTTCCTTGATTGGATCTTTGCATGCTCCGATGAACCGCAGTCACAGATACATGTTCAATTATAGCTGATTTCTTGAATCACAGCTGAATTGAAAAGAACCTATAAGTCATGCAAAAGCAAATCCAAAACAAACTACCCTGACAACATAATTAACCACCGTGCCAAGCAAGAATCCTAGAAGCCAATGAAAAGGTTAGGGAATGTAATAAATTATAAGCAACACAAATGAAGCTATCCTATTTTTTTCTGAACACACAAAAGCTCACATCAATGTTGGAAAGCAAACAGAGTTGTGAGCATATCTCAAATCAAGAAATTTAAAGATCAATTTGAACTGAACCCCCAATATGTTTGGGATTCACATGAACACCTCAACAAACGGATGTTTCTACATGTTCAAAATTTGTGCTTTCCTATTCCTCTAAACACGGTAACTGCCTCTTTTACTGATTCAAATGGTGCTGCAGTGTCTATTTCAGGCCTGTTTGTGATCACAGTCTCTTCTGCATGATCATGCCGGGGAGGACCATTTTTTTTGTTTTCGCCTGGCACAGTTACTCCCTCTGTTTGAGAAATACTGGGTTGAGCATTAACTAGGTCAACATCATCTACTCTGCCACTCTTTGTTTCATTCAGGGATGTGAATGGCTTAGCACAGCCCATCTGAGAATTTTGGACGTCAGTAATGATCTCTTAAATTTTAAGTTGTCTAGTGGCTCCTATAACTATAATATTGTATTTTATAGTTTCAACTCCATCAGATGAATAGGAGATAGTGCCAGAATCAGTATCCGTATTCTGAGATCCACTGATCATTACTTCCTAAAAATTCTCTGCTTGCATCTGATGGCAATACAAATCATGTTTCTGATACTTAAAAAGTATTCCCTTCTGACGATGAAGAAGCATTAGGCACTAATGGCAACCCAACATCTACTTCATTTATGTTGCTTTCTTGAGAAGGTAAAGAAGAAGGTACAGTGGTCTCAGCCCCTTCCATATCTTTTTCTATCAGAGATATTTCATGTTCAGTTGAAGGAGAAGTACTCCTGTCTTGAATGCAAGATCTTTCAGACATCTGATATAACCCATTATCAAGATGTATTTGAGTGTTCTACCAAAGCACCTTCTGGAATGTTTTGCAACTCTTTTTGCTAAGATTGGATCCAGCTACGGTCTTCTACAGAAGGCCCCCCAATGATAGGCGTCAACTACTTGCTACTGGGATCTGCTGGGATCAAACTAGAAGACAGGCATGTGATTGCTTGTTCAGAGGTTTTGGCACCTATCTGTTCAATTTTGGTCTCCCTTGCTTGATTTATGTGGGCACTCTGCGCACTCCTTTCCCAATGGGGAAACTAATTCCTGTTGGTTGGAAAGAGATCTAACTTTGATCCTACTGTGGTATCCCTTAGGGAAAAATTGCCCATAGGGTTGAAAAGAGCACATAACAAGATTTGTATTCTAAATAGTGTGACAGTGTTCTTTCAACTTTTGCAAATAGAGACAATATTGAGTACAATAAACAGCGTAACCAACATTTAATTCCACCAACAACTCATATGGATGAAACCAATCGAGCAGTACATAATGGGTTATAAACCCATAGTCCTTTCAAATTGGACACTACAGTTTTAGATACATGACAATTTCTAATGCATCAACCAACCCTTTTATTCTAATACTTTTAGTCCGACCTGATAACCAGCCTCAAGAATCAGCCATATTTCGCTGCATCTTTGCTGCTACAGGCCTCCCTTGCGGCCTAGATCAAGCCCCTAGTACACAGTTTTCCTTAGAAAATGTTAGTTTCTTCTCCAGCAACCCTTGAACCAGCATATGATTCCCCAAATAGTCCTTCACTACCCCAAACCAGACCTCATGAGGGTTTTCTGCCATAGTTTCCACCTCAGATAGACCAGATGACCTCAACAGAACTTCGAGAATGATTTTGTGTCCTCAGAGTTGATGTTATGGATTAGCTGCTGCCATAAAGAACCCTTCTGGGGTTGTCTGCAACCTCAACAAGGTTTGAGAAAGCCCTCGCTGTCACAGAGGGTTCCTTTGGAGATATGCTGTCCAAATTCAGAATTCCTGTGCTAGCATTTGAAGAAGGGTTGCTACCTAAGATTTGGCCTTAGGGCTACTTTACTGCCCCAAAGATTTACTCTTTAAACAATTTTGCTGCCACATAAGGACTCTTCAAGGTGGTCCACATGCCACAGATAGGGTTTCAGGGTTGTTTTCTTCACAGACCTCACTCGATGACCCTCATTGTCCCTGGAAATGCCTTGAACAGGCCTATGCTGTCACAGAGTAGCCCTTTGCTGCCCAAACAAGGCCACAAAACCTTGATGCCACATAATTTCTCCCTCAGAAAACCCTTATTGCCACAAATAGGTGAATGTTTCCTCTGGAATTATGTTTAAACAGAGTAAAGAGAAGGGATTGGCTAGGTTGGCATCTTTCACCATTGAAACCAATCAGAGAAAAGGGGTCAGAAAACCCTCCAAGAGCCTCAGCTCAAAAATCAGAAAGATCCACATTCCATGATGATTAAAATGATTCCTCTCTCTCCTTTTTATAGATTTCCTTTGGGGTCTTCCCCGTTAACAAGTTTCCTTCCATTTTGCCCAAAATTTGGCTTTTATTAAAAGTTTCCCTCCATTTACTCGAAATTATCTAAAGTTACCCCAATAACATTAAATAATGGATTTCCCCCTTTACAAATGGCTATAGCCTACGGGGTTGGATAGGCTACTTTGTCGGACGTCCTCCCTTGGCAATTTGAATTTAGTTAGAAGAGGACATTACAGGATGTATGCTTTTAGTCCCAATGCCCTACTTTTATGGTCGTTTGTTGGAAATAAATAGGATTATTTTATCATATCTTCTTGCTTAGAGTAGTATCTATTTTTCACTACAAGAAAAAAGCACATTGGTGAGGGGAAAAAATGGTCACCATAAGCTCATTGGTGAGGGTCAAAAGAGCCTTCGTCACCAAAAACTGAACGTCACCAAAGGTGGCGTCGCCGAAAGTATAGGTGTTGTGGTGACATTCAAAGTCCGTCACCAATAATGATTTATAGTGATGAATAGTGACCGTCACCATTTCATATGAGCAATGGTGACGGACAATAGCCTCCATCACCAAAAAACTAAACGTCACCAAAGGTGGCGTCGCCAAAAGTATAGGTGTTGTGGTGACATTCAAGGTCCGTCACCAATAATGATTTATAGTGACGGATAGTGACCGTCACCATTTCATATGGGCAATGGTGACGGACAATAGCCTCTGTCACCAAAAAAATGAACGTCACCAAAGGTGGCGTCGCCGAAAGTATGTGTTGTGGTGACATTCAAGGTCCGTCACGAATATTAATTACAATGACGGATAGTGACCGTCACCATTTCATATGAAAAGCAACGATTTTTTGTGATGGACCTTTCATGGCCGTCACTATTGGTGCATATATATGGCGACGTTCATTGACCGTCACCATAAACGCATTGGTGACATCAAAGTCCGTCACGAATAATGACTATAATGACAAATAGTGACCCTCACCATTTCATATAAACAACAACGATTTATGGTGACAGACCTTTAATGGTCGTCACTATTGATGCATATATATGGTGGCGTTCGTTGACCGTCACCATTTCATATTTTGGTGAGGGTCGAAAAGTCTCACCATAAACTCATTGGTGATGGTCAAAAGAGCATCCGTCACCAAAAATTGATCTTCGTCATTCCCTATATATGAATATCAAGGCACGATGGAATCGAACCACCAACCTCCTGCTTGTAAAGCAGGTGCTCTTCCATTGAGCTAGCACCCTTTAAAGAATTATACTTTTAAAAATTATATCTTGAAACTTCATAGATTGTAAATTCTACAACTTTCAATAAATTTAAAAGTCTAGAGCAATCTTTTACTAAACAAACAAAACACCATCGACATTGTGATTACCCTGCAATGGTTACTGGAGTTATGAAAGTAGGTGAAGGAAGAATTATACTTTTAAAAATGATACATGGACTACCACACGAATCCCAGAGAGAGATCCGGTGGGAGAATCTCTTGAATCGGGTCAATGGAAAATGAAGGACTAGATGAAGAAAGGCCTCGGCGGGGATGGGAAATCCACCACCTCAGTCGAGGAATAGAAAGGAGACCTAAGAAAGTTCCCCACAACACTTTAGAAATAGAGCTAAAGGGTAGAATATCTACTTAATATCTACTTATAAAGATTTCTTATGTAAGAAAATAACTCAAATAGACAAGCAAATCCACAATTATATAGTGATTATTTGGCATTTTCAATCACTAATTTGGAGACTAAAAACCTAAATAACCTAAAACACTCAAATATCCTAAAACAATGTGTGAAAATAAAGGCAAGAAAAAAGAATATGTTCTACGTTTCAATAATACAAAACAAAGACAAAGAGAATATGTTCTAGAACAATAATACAAAACATCCAACATTTTAAAAGTATTTGAGAAACTTGTATTGGTGAACTTGTGCGTCATAGCAAAATGCAATGTGTGATACCTTCCCCACTTAAAAGAGAAGACATGTCAAAATAGTATGTTTGACAGCCCAGACGATCATAAAGATGCCACAATAGCTACTCCATTCAACACATACACCAGGGCAATACAACTTAGATGTTGATGGCAAAGTATAGGATAGAAACAAATATCCTAAATGCAGTTGGCTCACAACAATTAACTTTCAGAGATTTTACACATATTGGTATGATGTTGTGGTGAAGTTCCCGATTTCTAACCAAAAGAAAAAGTAATGAATCAACATAACATACTGCTGCCAACATGTAACCTAGCCAATGGCTTCATCATATGCCTCATGCCGGGGGTGGATTTTGCATACTGAATGACGATAGTTAGGTTCTAAATTTCAACTTTGATTATTTCAGACGGCGTATGACGTGATGAAAGTCATAATATAACTTCCATCACATTATAGTGATTTGTTTGTAGCATTTGTTTGGTTTAGGGCTCATGTTTCAAACAATTTTAACATGGTTTAAAGGTTCCAAAAATATCATGGGAGGGTCTCCCTTATTGCGTGTTAGTGGTAGACTCCATGAGCAGGTTTGACATCAATAATCTTGTTGTTATAATACAACCATTTAGTAGCATGTCTTGTCATCCTCCATGGTCTCCAAACAAATCAAGCAGATCACCATCCAAGCATAAATATAACTGGCCTATAAGATCAAATTTTGTTGCAGGAGGATGTGAGGTCGTAACATACTCTTGTAGGATTATGAGGCAATATGAAGATGATATATAGAATAAAATTACCGCATATTCGATGGAAAACATGTGAAGAGCCTAAACGAAGATTTTAACGAGTAGATATATCCTTTGATTGGTGGTTCTCTGGAACCCAATAGTGTTGGTCTTTCCAATGGTTGATAACTCAAGCATGGTAAATTTTCACCAACAAATAGAACTAAGTTATGTGACACTATTATGGCTCTTGAGCTGATATTTGGGCAGATAAGGAGCGACATGAAAACAAATTATAAAAATACAGGTGCAATCAAAAAATGTTTCCAACAATTATGTGGGGTTTGGGAAGCTTGTTGTGGGATAATTTGAGGGATTTGAGATAACTTTTCAGCCTTGTGACAACAATATGTTATTATACATTTGTGACTACATACTGAGATCATTTATGCAAATTATAATATGATAAAACTCTAAATACCCATCAATCGAAACGAGTTCATCTTTCCTTCAAGCATGAACCAATTTAAATCTTCATGTGTCTTCACCTTCTGAAATATTGTAGCGAGAAATGGTGGTGGTAAAAAATATCATGAGGGTTGTTTATATCTAGTGAAAGTTTTTTTTGGAAACCCTGGGAAACATACAGCCGAACCCTTGAACAAGGCAGAACGCTGTGAAATCCTTGAAATAGCATTTGAATTAAGACATCGGTATGTCATTATAAACATTATTGGGTACTTTGGTATTTAGAGGCATTTCAAGAGCCCTTTTCATATCTTACTTGGAGTGGTTTGTGGATATACCTCTCGTTGTTGGTGTTCCTAGACTAGATCCTAGTGATCTAAAGCATGTATCAGGATCATTCGGTTGGGTGTTCCTAGTAACTTGTTGGTTGTGTCAGGATCTAGACCATCGGGTGTTACTCCTTGGCAACATACATTCCTTAATTCATGAGAATAACGTTAGGAAAATGAGACCTTGAACCACATGTATATGCATAACCTTATGTTTGGTGACAGTAGCTTGAGTACAACGGCCCAAATAGGTCGACCTCTCATCTTAGATATTATCTAGGCGACTTTACTAAGACAGTGCGGTTGATAAATGAGTTTCAACTAACCAACAGGTTACACCCAAAACATGATTTGAACTTAGTTCGGGCTAGAAATGGCAAATTGGATCTTCTAATCATCCAAGGTTATAGAATTTCAACATTATAATTATCCATAGCTGAGAAAAGCCAATTATTTGAGTGTAGGAACCTCTTTTTTTATAAAAAGGCAAGGTTGTACGAGGTGATAGAAAATTACCTGGTTATATAGGTGGTAGAAAAGGTCAAAAGAATTTGTGATAACCTAGGAAATGGCATCCACAAAACCATGTTGCAGAAATAGTTTAGTTATTAATCTCTGAGCAACAAAAATGTCTTGCTCTAAGTTTTTTTTTCAAAAGGTGTTGAATCCATATATGTATAAAATTCCATTTTAAATAACAAAATTAAAGATTTGGCCAAAAACAAATTTGGGGTAATAAGACCTTTACTAAAATGTAACATGTTTAGATTCCAAAGATTACATTTTTGGTAGCTTCATGGAATGCATGGGTTGTATAGTTGCCTTATAGTCCATGTTATGTATCTTTATGATGAGCCTTATCTTAAGGCATACGGACACACCCTAGTCTAGTATTGACTATGTGGTCTCTCGATATATATCATTGAATGTTCTTCTTTAGCAACTTATCCATCCATCCCTTGATGGTGATCAATGCGACAAAGGTGAAAGTGTCATCCATTCTCTTGCATTTTTGGTGCATTCAGGATTTTCATTCACCTCTGCCAAATTCCATGCTAGCATTCAAAGGAGCACAAATAGGAATTGGGTCAGAAATTTGGAAGGAAAGGCAAGTTGGCTCATTATGGTCATCCCTGAGAAAGATCAATGCCCCCGAGTTTGTTCCAACTGCGAGGGGCGATACGGCATATAAATCCCAACCAATTTGAGGGGAGCTACCCTTGTCTCCTCGCTCTCCTTGATGCTAAGGTAATC
Organism: Pinus albicaulis; assembly: GCA_034641835.2. Taxonomy (NCBI): domain Eukaryota; kingdom Viridiplantae; phylum Streptophyta; class Pinopsida; order Pinales; family Pinaceae; genus Pinus; species Pinus albicaulis. The sequence goes on from CM076578.1 coordinate 1,456,360,331, forward strand.
ATCCCTAAGCCCTACCCTTCAAGCTGCTTTACCATCATTTACTCGGAGGAGCTAGCTCATTAAGTATTGGGTATTTATGCATTCGGGCCATCCATGAGACATACTTCGTGGCTTTATGACAATATTTTGCCTCATACATAGTATGTATTTGCATTTCCCTTTGGAAATTAATCTTGCCATCATATGCTAGAATTTTAAGATAAATTTACGAGTTTCTACTCACATATTGGAATGGATCTCAAATGTATGTGTTACCATGGGGAATATGATTTTTATTAATCACCGAACATGAACTCCATTAGACCTTACTTTGGTACCTTGGTGGGTCGTGTAGCCAGTTGTATCAAGGATGGAGAATTCACACTAAATGGGAGAAAACTTATCGGATACCTAAAGAATGATGGCAACAACACACTCCATGGTGAAAATCTACCCTTTTCTACTGCATGCACTGCTATCCATTAACTAGAGCCCTATAATGACCACTACTCCAAGAATAAAATATTTCTTTTTCTATATATTTATTTTTGTTTGTAAGAGGTCTAGAGCACTACTATTTCGGGTAACATATGTGTAGTTTAGTGATCTGAATAGATACGAGGCTGAGAAACTTTAACTATCTGAAATTATAACAAGAAAAAAGTCTTTGAAACCCACTGAGGAGAGGATCTAACATAATTTTTTATTGATCACACAACTATCAGTGTTTAGCAAAAAAGGTGTTAAAATGAAGTGCTATAGCAAAAGATACAACAAGTATAGCTATATTGTATGGTGTTCCTATCAGCGACCCAAACTTAACCATAAAATTATTTTTGTGTCGGTGTTAAGTGGACTTTAATAAATTCAAAAATGATGCACAGTTGGCTCAAATCGGTATATGCAGCTCCTTAATCCAAAAGCCATATTTGTTAGGTTCCTTTTTAAAAAAGTATAAATAACTACTAGTCATGCTCATCATTTGAATGAAAATTCCGATTGAAAAATACGGTGAGAGTCGGAGATCTAACACAGGAGGCCAGAGATTAAAAGGAAGTCATAATTACAGCGTTTTATAGGCTAGAAGGATATATCTCTTGCTGGAACCTATTTTCTCTGAAATATGAATTTTTTTGTTTGAATTGACGTGAAATTTGGCCCTGTAAGCACGGAATTTCGACCCTAACGAGCACAACTTAGTCTTTCAGAAGCTCGGACACGAGACTATTCTTGCAACTCGAGACCCTTCTAATTCGATTTGTGGTGAAATATGTGACCTTGCAACGAGTCTTGTAATTGGGATCTACTGGTGAGTTTTGAAGACAAATTCGACGGATCTACGGATCTCTGAATTTTGGAATATAATTACGGAAAGTCTTGAGAGGAACAATATTGAGTTTACTTCCTAGGTGAATATATCTAGTAGACCTATTTGAAGAACATCTATTTCACCCACCGGCCGATCGTTTGAAGAAACCTTTGCATAACTTTTTTGAAGATATAAGTTTTTTAGGGTTTGTAAAATCCATTTGGATCATAAAATCTTGGTTGTGCTTTCAATTCGGTAGATCTGCGTAATATTCGAGCGAGGAAATAATTAGTTAGGTTCTTGCTAGGGATTAGAAAATTTAACACATTCAAGCGTAGTTGATTAGGAAAATTGCCGTTAAGGAAGTTAATGTGAAAATATTTTTCCCTAATTTTGGTCATTTGTCCACGATACAAAGAACACCTTTCTTTTTCATGTCATTGCTTTAGAGAGTTTTGATGACAAAGGATAATATTCATTTATGCTATGAATCATGTCTGTGATATGGACATGGTTGGAAAAGATCTATAAGCTGTTGAATACTTGATTATTTCTTGGTCTACCATGGAGATCTCCAATTACCACCAATTTTTTGACACCTTGCACACAACATAGGACCTTAAAACAATGCTAGGGTTTTAGTAAATTGTGTAAATTATTGTGGTCCTCTAGAGTTTACATCAAATAGCCACCCCTACACTGCCTCTAAGTCACTATGGTGACTTTATTGCAATCAAACTGTATTCTAGCACTCTTTATCTTTGTCCCGCGGACTCTAAGTGACAACATTTAAGTGACCATCCATTTGGAAACGAATCAGTAGGCTTTAGGATACAAATGGGTACAATTCGAGACTTCCTATTTGCACTCAAATTCACCAAACACTTCTTGATATCCTGGATCTTGAGTTTGACAGACCCTCTATTTCCTTGCATTTCTCAGCATCAAGCTTTGATGAACCTTGGGAGCAAAGAAACCTACCACGTCACTCCTAATTTTTGTTCATCTGATTTAATCGCATTAGCATGCATTCATATAGATTTTAAATAGAATGGTTTATTGATGAAGGATCAAAACGAAAAGATAATGGAGTAAAAGGACTCACTATCGAATCATAGTTTAATTAACAAAACTCTAACAACTAGATCACTATGCAAAGGGTCAATACCTTTAAGGAATAGAAGGCCTAGATAGATAACAGCAACTTGTACATCAGGATCACAGTGAAATTTCATTAAATGATTAAAGGCACTGAACTCAATTTGTATTCACAAAAGAAATCTCCTAGAGAATGCAACCCAAGGTATGCTAGCAATTCTTCGTCTCCTAATAATTTGAACAAAAATACAATGCAGATTTGGTATATAATTTTATATATAGACATGTACACACTCTCATATGATAATTCAAAACAAATCAAATGGAGATACAGATAACACTCCCGCTGAAACAAACTACAGAGAAACAGACAAATGGATTATGATATAATGCAATAGAAATAGAGGTTTCTTACCTTGGACAGGAGCCTTGCTTATCACCGTTGATTGATGTTGAATGGTTTGTTGTTCTGTGGAGCACCTAGCTCTCTTCAAGGGAAAATCAAAGATTCATAAATAAATCATGCCTTTGTTGCCACAGTTATTAAACAACCATTACTTTTAGAAAGAAAAAACAAATAGAGGTGTGGTAGAGAGACTCCAATCAAAATTTCAATGTATCAATGTATACAAGAATATCATTCACAACCAAGAGATAGAAGACCCAAAAATATGAGTCAAATGGAAAAATATTAAGGATGAGGTCAAATGTGTGCAAACTTAGCTAGAACATTAAACAAATGGAAATATATATAAAAGGATACTCACCAGAACAGCAGAACATACTACTTGAAGGGAAGCTGAACAGTGAATTTGAACAACTAATCTTCGACCACTGCACATAGATTACCATATTTTTGATGAAGTTTTATTGACTATTAAATTAGGCTTCGAAAAATAAGAGTTAACATCTGAAGACTTTCCTTGATTAACAAGAGATTTCCCTGCATAGTACAAGAGGCATAAGCTAAAATTTAAACAGTGAGACCTTTTATTATACTTTGTATATTTGACTAGACAGCCTAATTGTTATCTGGCATGCCATTTATGCATGAACGCTGAAAACCCATGGCAGGAAAATTACCCAGAACTCATCATAAATATCAGAATCTCACACAATTCTCCTTATAGACTACAAATCTGATCAGCAAACTTATCATTATAGAGGTTAAATCCTGCAACATGTATGTTTTAAAATAGTTTGTCCAATGTACCAATTAAACCAATCACTTGAAAATCACATGCATGCTGTCTAGCTAAACAAATATTTCAAAATCAGATCCATAGATATTTATAATCATAACTTGAGAACTAAAGCTTTGCGTCATTAAAAGAGGTGCAAAAATAACAAACTAATGGAATTTTGAAACCTTGTAATACACATAGGAAACCATTTAATCAAATTGTAAAATATATCTAACCCTAAGATTAGACAGATAAGCCTCACAGCCAAGCACTTCCTTTTACACAGTATCTCAAAATAGTAAAAATACCTCTAATATAAAAAAGGATGTCAATCTTGTAGCATTATAGGGTAATTTGACTTAAGGTTTCAGCTATCTAGAGTTCCAAATAAACTTCCTTTGCTCATTCAATAATAAAATCGTCAACTTTTTCAATTACACAATACGATATGATCCATGTTAAATATCACTACACATTTTTCAATCATTATAGCAGAGTACATGCACTAATAATATTATTGTAGAATTCAGCAAACCATCAGAGAGTCCCCAGTACCACATAAAATTAACCAAAATGCTTATACACCAATGACCTGATTTCACCTCTGCATAGATAATAATATTTAAATACCTCTAAAAACTAGAATATGCTATAGGATACAAATCTCTATTTCCGGTACTTACAGTAACCTTCCAATCACTATCACAGCTGCCTCAGTATCCGCACCAGTCAAACACACTTCAGGAAAATGAATCTGTCTTAATAATCTACTATGGGTGAAATGTTTTTCCATTTTTCATGACCTTGTTATGAGCAACACTTTACATATTGTATGTTGTCTCTGATTTGGAAAGGAAGTGAGTGTTGAAATAAAAGGACACTGAAAATGGAATTTTTTAAGAGACCACTTCCAAGCTTTGGGCATATATGGGACAATATTCCATTATGCTATGAATCCTAATTTATTCCATCACTATGGTGACTTTATTTCACATCAAACTTTATATTCTAGTGCTACTGTACTGTCCACATACTCTAAGTGATAACATTCAAGTGACCATCCTTTTGGAAACGAATCGATGGCTTTTAAATTTTAATGCTTAGTAAGAATTTATTTTAATTGTCCAATTCTGTTACTCTGTCTTAATAATCTACTATGGGTGAAATGTTTTGCCATTTTTCATGACCTTGTTATGAGAAACACTTTACATATTGTATGTTGTCTCTGATTTGGAAAGGAAGTCAATGTTGAAATAAAAGAGCACTGAAAATGGAATTCTTTAAGAGACCACTTTCAAGCTTTGGGCATATATGGGACAAAAGTAACCTTTTATTTGTTTTGCAGGGACTATTTCTTGGTTCTGTTGGAGTAGCCTCAAAATGATTTTGAATATCACTCATATCCTGTTGGTAGCAAATGCATTGGTGCCTGCTTATCCAGGGGATTTTAAATACAAGCAAGTTGAAGGTTAGTGATCCTCCCTTTTGCTGTTTTAAAATATCTTAGTTCTTATTTATCACTTTGTGAGTATGTTGGCTACGGGACGAGATTCAAATTCATTTGGAGTCCATCTTATAGTCCATGATATCGAAATAGTCTCCTTTTACTCTTCTTATTGTATTGGTTTATTTGTCTAAACAGAATCTTTTATGATTTCTATTTGCTTATGACTAGTATCAATGATGTTAAGGAGGGTTTATCTCACTCAGGGTGCCATATGTAAGAAAGTGACCAATTACTCTCTACTTGGTTTTGTTAATGGATTTTTTTGTGTAGACCTGCTTTTTTAATAGAAAAATACATCTCATATATACAAGAATTACAACAGCAGAACAAAAAGCGGAAGGATATATAAAAGGGAGCTTATATTATCTTATTTGTTTCCTTGAAATACATATCCTGGGGAAACCCACTAGGAACTCCCCACATTCCAAGGATAGTACTTAGGGTAAAATAGGATTATTCAAGGCTTGCTACAGCAAAATGTAACACCTTAGTGCAAAGCTTCACTAAGTACTCTAGCTCAAGGGCAACATAGGGATTAGTCACCACTTTCACCTTAGTAGCTTCTCCTCTGTTGTTCTATGGATGGATGTCCCCACAACAGAGGCTATCTCAGAAAATCTTGGACATTAAGTAACCCGAGAATTCTTAGGCTAAATACCTTTCAAGGATTCTACTAAATACACACCAAATTCCAAGGATATTATTCGATAAGGTCGGGCTCCGAGTTAGATGAGGGAAGAAATTCGAAGGATGTATGGCTAAGTCTAGAGGGCTAAGATAGTACTATAAATGCTCATAGAAATTGTAATATTCCCACTAGTTGTTAACCAATTGGAATATTCAATTTTGTTCAATTTTTCCATCTATAGTTTATTAATAAATAAAAAAAGTGAGTGAAGAGGGTCTAACTCACTTAGTGGAATAAAACACCCTCCCTAGTAGCACAAAGCTGTGACTTAAAGGGGAGCCAAGGGGGGCCAAGAACCACGTAGAGAGGGGGCCCAGGTATGCTCTAGAAGCTACTGCGCAGATGAGGATGAGCACGTGGCAAGAGAGAGAGGCTACGTTGAGGAGATAGGCCTCAGGGTTTTGGAGGAAGGAAAAAATTATAAAAGAGGGAGGAGCCTTCTCATTTCATTCATTCTGTTGTTGATGATATTGAACAATATTTACTTTCTGAGCAATTCTGTTAAGTTAGTTCGTCTCGGCAAAAGATCATGAGAAGGTGGATTGGAGGCTCCTGCCGAGATCACGCCTTGGACTCGGACTTCGGGAGTGCCGGCTCGCAAGGCTATTTCTTCAGCATTTTGTGGATATTTTGGTGTTTGGGTTTGCTGCGGAGTCGAGCATTCATAGAGACTGCGCAGTCACTGAGAGGGAGGACGCAGTCCATCTAGGAGGTGTTACGGATCGGGACTTTGCAGGAGATTTGAGTTGAGATTTTGAGCAGAGGATTGGCCTTTGCCTTTGGGAGGATTTTGGTGGAGTTTGAGGCAGTATTTCAGTCATTCCTATTTAGCCTCTGCGCAGAGCCTTGGAGGCCAGCGTAATTCCCCAAGGGGGTGTTTTTGGGAGGTCAGCCATTTCTGATATGGTTTCTGGGTTTTGTTGGGATTGGTGAGTAGAGGAGGATTCCAGATTTTCAGCTCATTCCGGCAAGGGGAACAACCCCTAGTCATCAGTTCATTTCAGTGTTAGCAACTACACGGCAGTTTTCCAGCAGCTGGGACGCAGTTCAGAGAGTGGCCATTTCCAGTGTATTCTGAGAGTATTTCTTCACTTGCCTTGAGCAAGCTTAGGTGCCATCACTTTGATCACCTATTGTACTTCATTATATTTCTTAGTTTAATAAAATGGCTTAGCATTCTCTCTCTATATTTCTGGATGAGTTGTCGTACATTCTTTCTATGCTATTGTATGTTTGTCAGACCGTTATATATATATATATATATATATATATATATATATATATATATATATATATATATATATATATATATATATTTTCGGGCATTCTAGTTCTATACCACTTGGTGTGTTTGTCTCATACTCTTAGACAGAGTCTGGAAAGGGCCAGGTAGCCTCTAGATTTCGTCCTCTTTTTTAGAGGCGGCATATCCGGTAAATGCCCTCCCAGTCCATCTCTGGTTGGAGTTTGTCGTGGTTTAGAGAAATCCCTGAAACAGGATATTACAGTGGTATCAGAGCATAGTTCTCCGCCTCGCCTGTGGAGCTAGTTGTCACATACACTCAGGAAAAGGCCATATATTTTTCAGCGAGGCAAGAAGCACAGATCAAGAGAGCGTAGGTTGGAGAACACCTCCACGAGAGGGAGACTATGTTCAGGTGGTGGACACAGATTAGGAGGAGCCTGTGACAGACGCAGAGTAGGAGGAGCCTGTGTTAGATTCAGAGCAGAGAGAGCCAATGGCAGATGACACTGAGGCAAAACAGTTTGGGGAGGCACTCCTCAAATCGGTGTAGGATTTAGCGAGGCAGATTGAGATGATGGGTTAGAGATTCACTGCTATAGAGGCTAGACAGCGTGAGACCCCATGAGTATTCCAGGTAGGTGAGGGATCAGGTACATCTCACCATTTTTCGGAGCATGGTGCTGCTCAGCGTGATACTACTCAGCCGATGGCTTCACGTGCACCTACCCGCCCTACCATGCCCACTTTCTTGGGAGCAGACACTGGGGCAAGAGCCCAGCAGGAGGCAGAGCCCAGTAGGAGGCAGAGCCCGGACACATGGGAAAATATTTCGCAGAGTATCAGGCATATGGACAGGAGTTCAGGGATTCTCTCTCATTCCGAGATTTTGTTCAGCTCCAGTGGGACAATAGACCCTGCGACCATCATAGAGGGCACCGTCATTATCATGATGGAGATAGCCACCGCACATCTAGCAGATTCCATTTACCTACGTTTGATGGGTCATCAAACAAGCTTCAAACAAATCTTGGTGGAGGTTTACATAATGGTTCTGCCTTAACCGTATGTACATTACAAAAGCCATCAAGTTGGCGTCATTACATTTGATGGTGAGGCCTAGGACCTGGTGGTTCCATGGGATATTCTGTTCCCACACCTCTACTGTGCTGATGACATATTCCCGAGTTTACCAAGAGATTGATGGAGCGATTTGACCGGAGAGATCTGGAACAACACTTTGTAGAGTTGACGAGGCTCAAGCAGACTGGGCACCCAGAGACATACATTGCAGACTTCTTGAGGGTTTCAGTGATGGCAGGCCAGACCATCCACAACACCTGACAGATCTATATGTTTTTGAGGTTAGTGCAGCCACTGGGTTTAGTGAGAATTACTAGACCAACTACACTCTAAGATGTTATCAGTAGGAAGAAGACACTAGGGATTTACAGATTTACAGATGCATTGCCCGGGACTTCAGAACCTTATCCCCAGAGACGGTGGTTTGACCCCAAGGGGAAAGATGTGAGGGTTCCACCTCCAAAGGGGAATCCAGGACGGGCACAGATAGATGATGATGTCAGGAGGGAGCTAAGGAAGAAGCGGTTGTGCTTCACTTGTCAGGAGTCGTGGGCACCAGGGCATAAGTGTGCTGCTGACAAAGCGCACTTCATTGAGGTCTTCTTTGATGATAGCGGGGAAGAGGATGAGGGGGATGATGAGGTGGTAGGAGATAGTCAGACGGCCCAGGATCAGTTGCCACCTCTACCTCTAGGGACAGAAGGTGTAGCTTTTCCACCCACAGGAGGGACTCTTCCAGCCTTGCGAGGAGTTCCCAAGTATTTGACGATGCACGTACGAGGGACAGTACGTGGCCAGCAAGTGTCAGTTTTGGTTGACAGTAGGGCAACCCACAACTTCATTTATGTACAGATGGTCGAGCGGAGAGGTATACCAACCGAGAGCTTTGATGGATTTTCAGTTTTGGTCCCAGGAGCCCAAACGATGCAGTGTGCTCGGTATGTTCCAGAGTTGGCAGTGATGATGGGTACCTACACCGTGACCGATCACTTTTTCATGGTCAACATACCAGATACCAATGTGGTATTGGATGTTCAGTGGTTGATTACTCTGGGGAAGTTCACCACACATTGGGAGGCCTTAGAGATGGAGGATGATAAGAAGACCGGGAAGCACAAGAAGATCTGCGAGATGCACACTTACCCACCTCAGACTGTTTCGGCACACCAAATGGAGGTAGATTTCCAGAAGGGAGACATAGAATGGGTGGTTGAGTTGCGAGCATCAGAGGCAAAGACCACAGGTTAGGCAGTTCATCAAGATATTCAGGCCATCCTTGATAGGTATGAGGCAGTGTTTGGGGATATACCACCAGGTCAGCCACCAGACTGAGGGTTAGAGCACACCATAGAGCTTGAGCAGGGCATTCAGGTGGTGATTACTACCCCCTATAGTCATCCCAAAGCCTATCGGGATGAGATTGAGCGAGCCATCCAGGATTTGCTGGCTCTTGGGCACATCAGACCGAGCATGAGTCTGTTTGCTTCTTTTGTGGTGTTGGTGAAGAAGAAGGATGACACCTTGAGGATGTGCATTGACTACAAGGCCCTGAACAAGAAGACCCTAAAGAATAGGTATCCTATACCCAGGATCGATGAGTTGATGGATGAGCTGAGAGGAGCCAAGTTCTTCTCGAAGATTGATTTGAGATCGAGGTACCATCAGATTCGCGTGAGGGAACAGGACATTCCCAAGACCGCCTTCAGGTGTCATTATGGGCACTTTGAGTTTTTGGTTATGCCTTTTGGGTTAACCAATGCACCAGCTACTTTTCAGTCTTGCATGAACCATATCTTTCGCAGTCATCTGAGGAAGTTTGTATTGGTCTTCTTCGATGACATACTCATATATAACAAGACTTGGGAGGAGCATCTCCAGCATATAGAGGCAGTACTACATATCTTGGAAGAGAAATAGTTATATGCTAAGCTCTCCAAGTGTGAGTTTTGTATGATGGAGATGTTGTATTTGGTCACATTATTGGAGTGGACGGAGTGAGAGTCCATGAGGAGAAAATTCGAGCCATCAGGGATTGGCCGGAGCCGAGGAACGTGACGGAACTTTGAGGATTCATTGGCATATGTACTTATTACAAGAATTTTGTCAAGGGTTTCTCACACCTTGCTGCACCCCTTATAGATTTGACAAAGAAGGGAGCTTTCATTTGGTTGGATACAGCACAACGAGCCTTTGACAGGCTCAAGGAGGTGATGAGTAGCTACCCAGTGCTTGCATTGCCGGATTTCACGCAGCCATTTTTTTTGGAGTGCGATGCGTCAGGAGAGGGGATCGGCGCAATATTGATGCAGGGATGACACCTTATAGCCTTTGAGAGCCGGAAGCTCCTTCCGCACAAGAGGTTGTATTCTATATACGATAATGAGATGTTGGCCATTATACATGCCTTGGCCAAATTCCAGTAATATTTGGTAAGGAATAGGTTCAGGGTGAGGACTAATCACAACAACCTCAGGTTCTTTTTGGAGCAGAAGCAGCTACAGGAGAGGCAGCAGAAGTGGATCAGTAAGATCCAAGCATATGACTTTGACATTGAGTATGTCAAGGGTAATAATAACGTGGTAGCAGATGCCCTTTCACGAAGACCAGCCACGTTATCTCTTATGAGCTTGGATACAGATTGGAGGGCTCGACTACTAGTGGAGTACTCCAAGGACATATTTGCATGTGAGATTCTAGATGGACAGGTGGCGGATGACAGGTACAAGGTGGTCGATGAGATCATCTACTACAGGGACATGATCTTCTTAACTGAGGGATCTCAGCTTAAGAAGAAGATACTCCAGGCATCACATGATTCGCCATTGGCAGACCATCAGGGGTTTACCAAAATCTACAAGGCCATTAGAGAGAGGTTCTCATGGAAGGGCCTCAAGGAGGACGTACTCCAGCACATCAAGGAGTGCAATGTTTGTCAAAGGAACAAGGGGGAGATGAGCCATCCCACAGGATTGTTGCAGCCTCTTCCCATTCCGGAGGGGGAATGGGAGAGTATCTCGATGGACTTCATCACAGGGTTGCCCATGGTGCAGGGCAAGGATTGTATCTTTGTCGTCGTTGATCGGCTGACAAAGTATGTGCACTTCTTTTCCATATCCGCACATTACACAGTAGCACAGGTGGACGAGCTATTCTTCGGAGAGGTTTTCAGGGTACATGGTCTTCCTAAGACCATCATCAGTGACAGGGACAACGACTTCATGGGTGGATTTTGGTGGGAGCTTTTCCAGTTAGTGGGGACGGAGTTGACACCGAGTACCAGTTATCACCCACAGACGGATGGACAGACAGAGAGAGTATGTCACCATTTTATGCTTTTTATGGGTATCATTCCTTATCTTTTGCTGATGTGATGTTTGGTGCTATCAAGGCTCCTAGAGCCAAGATTTGGATCCAAGAGAGTCAGGACATTCTTTGAGCTCTCAAGGATAATATGACTACAGCACAAAACCAGTAGAAGCTGTATGCCGACAGCGGTTGGGTGGAGAGACAGTTTGAGGTAGGGGACTTGGTCTACCTATGATTACAGTCATACCGACAGTCGTCACTAAAGAAACCATACGATACAATGTAGTTGAACTATTTATTATTGGTTTTCGTTCTCGAAAACATAAGGTCCAACAAAGGAAGGATTTAATTATAGATTTAGATGAATAGATACCTTTAAATTGAGGGTGTCTTTATATTTGATTAGATATGATGTAACTTCTCTGCAATAATAAACCTAGATGTTTTACTCCTTCAAAGTTTTTCTCCAAGGAATTGTTATAAAAGAAGTAGATCAAACACAGGTATAATTTACAATATCAACATTTTTGAGCTGAACTATTACATGATGGTATTTTGGACTCCCTAAAACATTTTCTAGCAGTTTTCCTTTGATTGAAGGAAATATCCTCTTTTGGTCATATAGGTGATCCAGTAGTGCTTTTCGGCAGACGAATGTTTTTATATATTTCTGAGTGTTTCTTTGTTTGTGGCTAAAGATTCTTGTAGATTACTATAATAGATCAACAATAAAGGATCCATCAGGTCAAATCACAAGGTTTGGAGCTAAGGCTTCCATTGGAAATGGTTTGAAGCCTATATATCAAGGTACAACTCCTCAAGTAGCATTATATCCTCTAGAGGGCCAGATATCAAGGATTCCAACTTTTAGGACACCGATGTTTTAAAGCCAGATATTCTAGCTCCTGGTTCTCTAAAATGGGTAGCATGGTCTCCTAATGGCATCCATGAAGTCAATTATCAAGGTAAAACAGTACTACTTTTTTCAGTCTTAGAATTAGGTTGCAATGCAATTTTTTTCTGCTTATGCTTGTAGTTTGCGATAGGCTTGATTACTGTCTTCTAATATTATTCACCTAGGAGTCTGTAATTTTAAAATTTGAAGATTGTTTTGGTAACCACTAGAGGACATATCATTTCTAGAGAGAATAAAATAAATTTAGAAGTTTTGGAAAAATTTGAAAATTGAAGGCACCTTGACACACACATTAATCATCTCAAGATTCTACTTTTCTTTAAGCAGGAGAAGGATTTGCCATGATATCAGGGACAAGCATGGTGACACCACATGTAGCTGGCATTGCAGCTTTGGTGAAGCAGAAAAATCCCGATTGGAGCCCTACTGCCATCAAATCAGCATTACAAACAACATTAGCAGTTGTTGACCACATGAGGAAGCCCTTGCAAGCACAAAATCAATCTGGAGAAGATATTCCAATAAATATTATTCTACCACACCCTTCGATGGTGGAAGTGGGGCAGTGAAACCTAAGGCTGCGCTTGATCCAGGCCTCATTTTTTATGCAGGCATGGTTATTTTTGGGGTTATCCAAACTTCTTAAAATCTGATTCCTCTCTATAGAGATATGTCTATTTTTTATATCTAACCATATTCTAATTACTCCACAAATTGATTTGAAGGCTATAAATATTATGTAAGATTCCTCTATTCAGTTTCAGGTTTTGATAGGAATGTTGTTGCACACATTACCAGTTCAACATGTGCCCCCAAAATCAGGCATCCAACAAATATTGAAACTCCATCCATAACTGTATCAAATCTTATTGGATCAATGACCATATTGAGAAGGGTTACCAATGTATCACAAACAGAAAAATATACAATTTCCAGTTCAATGCCATCGGATGTGTCACTAACTATAAAACCTTCAGTTTTAATGTTGGAAGAAGGGTAGTCCAAACCATTTTGGGTGACATTATTTTCCAAATCTCCCACTGGAATTTATATCTTTGGTGAAATAATACTGATATAAGTGTTAGCAGTGAGAACAAGCTTGTTCTCCAGTGAAGTAGTGTTGACCTGTAAAGAGATCAATTTCTAAATTTTCTGTTAATAAAATTCCAAAGCAAAGTAGAGGCTTTTCCCTGTTGGGTTCCATAGAAAAATATTGTGTAATTGTGTGTGACTAAATCTTTATCTCTATTTCTATTATGCCGCTTATTTAGTAGAGAAATTATGTGTTTGGTGAATAGAAGTAGAGAAATTATGCTGCTTATGCGACCTCCCAAAGGTTTGAAGTCGGCCATTGGATGCCACAGTTACCTATCGACCAGTAGTTGTTACTCTTCGCTTCAGATTTGTTTATAAAAAATGGAGTAGAAACTCAGTGTTTCTATTGAACCTTCTTAAAATTGTAAGGGATAGACTGAATATGCAATTCATTTCATGTTTTGCAATTAATATTTTCATAGATTTAAAGCGATACATGAAAGATAATTATATTGAAGGGAAGATGTATAGGTTTTAACTACATGACACACTAACAAGGTAGAATAAAAGAAGGAACAGTGAAAAACATCATAAGATTTCTTGTGTTTATGCCTAGACTGGCTACCATACCTGCCTAGGATCAATGCCATCATCTAAAGCATTCGGGACTGTGAAAGTTTCTTCACTCTCCTCCAGTAAGGCGGCGTAAAATTGTGGCACCAAATTTTCATGATAGTTTGTAACCAGGTTTAACAGATTAGCATGTTGCATACTAATGTTAACAAGTTGTTCTTGGGTGGAATCCAATTGGAATTGCAACTCTGCCATGGCCCACTATTTTTTGGAGATATTAATTACTCCTATACAACCATGGACAGGATCTTTGAGTCTTTGACTTGCTTCGTAAACCATGCTGCTTACTGCATCACCTCTTTTTGGGCCAGAATATCCTGTAACATCATAACCCATATCACATCATCAACATAAAGGATGAACACATCATCATCATAAAGGATGAACACACCATCATAAATACTAATTTCTCAAAAAAAATATACTGTAACATCATAAAGGACGAACATATCATCAACATAAGGTACATGATATATGTGTACAGAGATATTGAAATCCTCCCAGGAACCAAATTTGAACTGGTGAAAATCCTGGTGACACGAATATTTTCAGCCCCAATACTCTACTATCCCGACTCGTCTTTTTCGTTCATCCCGGTACACGGTTTCAATGTCTCCACTAAAATTAAGGCAAAAAAATTTCTGGAAGTTGAGAGATTGCAATCCATCACAGGCAGGTTTGTGGGGTAATTTTTATTGCAAATTCTGCTAATGCCTACGGAATCAGATTAGGTTTATTTACAACATAAATGTGGTCGTATCCTTTATCAAATAGGTAAAAAGAGTGTTATATCCTATAGGTTATTTAATTTCAAACCTCCATTTTGGTGGACCAGATCTTTAGTAAGAATGCCATTTAAGGGAGTTTCTCCATGACAGGCAGGAACCCACCATTGACAGAGGCAGATGGATCGCTGAAAGGATATATTTTTTACAAACCATCCCACCTTCCACATAGACAAACAGATAGATCAACAGCCGGGACATGACGAAGAGCCAAGGCCGAAGCCACCCCGCGTCAGCAGTAGTTGTTTATGGCAAAATTGATTCCTTTGGCATGGCTAATTGCAAACCTGCGCCTGGTGGATCAATCCATCAGTAGTCAATATATATAGTTTATAGAAACATTTAATGGAATAATATTTAATGGGATTTCTAATATTTTCAGAATAACTATGTTCCTCCGTTGGGTGATTGAAAAAACAGCAGGGAAATTCCATTGCTTCAGAATAACTAAAATACCTTTTCCTTTCTTTTACATCCATATTTCCTCCAAAGGTGACTGACATTGATTCTAAATTGGGTTATCCATGACCTTTCTTGAATTTCAGAGCAGATTTATCGATTAACACCTCTTGCTGAATCTTGTGAACAACATCCGAGATTGCCATTAGCAGAAAAAATCAGTTTGGGCTTCTTATTTTTACATAAAATGCACTGCCTAGATATATGATTATCTTAAATATTACGGTATCTGAATACCTGAAATCTGCCAATATTAGTTGCAAGATTGATTCGCAAGGGCTGTAGCTTTCCTCTGCAAATATTTCTCCGCTCCACATTCTAAGGGAGAGTCAAAGACTTGCCATGGAACCTCCGTCTCCAACTTAATTTCAACAGCATGTTAAAAGCTTTTTGGCTTCCTGAACGCTATGATAATTCCCAGGAAAATGTTCGACGAACATTCCACGTGATTGAAGGATGAATTAGAGTTCGAATCTGGTAGAGGAATGAAATATTTGTAGTAGAAATGATTTGAGAAAAGCAGCGTGATAAGGCATGTGATTAGAATTACAGTGTTTGCATTTTGTCTTGCAACAGGGTGCAGCCAATATTGAGAGTGGGATTGTTTCCCCACAAATCCTCCATGGCAATACCCTCTTAAAATTTAAATGGAGTGGGAAAATGATTTGCCCGCCAATCCTCCATGACAATACCCTCTTAAAATTTAAATGGAAAGGGAAAAGGATTTTCCTACGAGTCAAAGCATTTTAAAGGGAAGGGTCAAAAAATTTCATTATATATATATATATATATATATATGATAAATATTTTAATTTCTTAAAATTTATTCAAATATTGTAAATATTATTTAATATTTTTCAAAAGAAAGTTGGAAACTATGTTGAGTTTGTGAATTACTTTATATTTTTATGTTTTTTATTTTTTTTATTGTATATGATTAATCTAGATTCATCTTAATTTCGAATCTATCAAGTGTCTAGATGGATCAAATCTAAAGAGGTTTTCACTTTAAGAGATTTGATTCCTCTTTCTCGGCCCTTGGTAGATTTAGAGTTAAGATAGATCTAGATTGGTTTAATTATTAATTTTATGTTTTTAATTTTTATTTTATTTTGACGGACCTAAAATTTTAAAGAGGAAATTACAACATCTTTACCATATGATAAGAATTCAACATTGGAGAAACCTAGAGGCCCACAGAAAAATTGCAAGCAGAGAAAGCGTCGTGGAGTTTCAGGCTAGAGTAGGGCGTAGATTTGACAAAGAGTGAACAAGCTCTGGACAATGTCAGGCTCTCGTATCCTTGTTAAAATGCAAAATAAGATTAAATGGTAACCATGAGTTTTTATCTCATGATATATATTTTGTACAGAGATGGTCGCCATGATAAACCCTTTGAAGACACACAACTACTCGTGAAATATTCTTTTTAGATGAGATGCCGATTCCTTACTATTGGACCCACTTGGAGGAGGAGGATTTGGTGGATTATGAACTATAGGAGGGAGGTTTTCAACAAATTTGGTCTAGTCACAAGGATTTTATCCATTCAAATTTCAAAGTCAACTTAGAAGGTCACCATACCGTGGTTTCTGGATCTACCAAATCTTTAGAAAGAAAAGTTAAGAATTCAATAGGCAACTATCTAGCAGTTCGAAGGCCCTAACCCCTGCTTTAGCCATACACTATTCAGGTCCTTTAGTTTCGGCTACCCAACGCTTTAGGACATTTTTCAGGGGCTAAAGAACTCTTCTTGGGGTCTTTGGCTCTAATTTTAGTTTCCCTATTGTCCCAGATATTAGACGAAGACATACAATGTGTTACTGCTTCCTTAGGCTTCAAAATATTTTGAACATAGTGGGGGTTTTCCACTCTCAGAAGCCTCTCCGGATTGTTTTCTCGTATATCCTTCATCTCAAGTTCCATCAACCTCGCCCTCCTTCGGTGAACTAGTGAATGAGAGCCTTGTCTCGGCGAAGGAAGAAGGTCAAACTAACATCATGAATGGTCTTGGGGTTTTCAGGGAGAAACACTCTTGTGAATAAGGAGTTACGATTCAAAAGGAGTCTGAGAAATGAAGGAAGAGGAAAATCCATTGTAGTGTCAAGGAGAAGAACATGGTCCTCCTTTATCTAGTTTTGGGAGTCAACATCACCATTAAAAATACTGAGGAAATGTCCCAAAAATCCTTAGTGGGGCAAGTAAGGGGTTGAAAATTCAGGTTCTCAACCCTAAAAGTGTGGGCTGAAAAGGAAATCTTGCCTATTGTCAAATGTCCTCCAAAGGTGTCGTTGTTAGCCTGAGGTTGGAATTTGTGCTTCAAAGATGTAGCAGACACCTATAAGGTACAACAAATGGTTTAGAAAATTGATTCATCTCCTATCTTTTTTAATTTCTAGATGCCCCTCTTCGATGCAAAGTAGGAGAGACTAGATATGGCTCCAATCTAGGCTCATCTTCCAAGTCTCCCTCCTAACTATTGGGATGTCCTAATTTTCAAAGATATATGTAACTCATTGGGATCTTATTTAGCTCGTGAATCTACATATTTAGATATGGGGATTCATACATACACCCATATTTTGGATAAAATGGACCTCATAGAAGGCCTTATAGAAGGAATGGATATCGGGATTGGGGTGAAGTGTATTCAAATATTGGATTATGAAGGAACACCTTTTAGGTGTAGGCAGGGGCATAGGTATGGGCACATTGCTAAAAACTATGAGCTTCCATTTTCTACATAGGACTATCCATCTAGAGGCAAGGAAATATTAGGTTAGAAAAGGATTCTGGATTGGAGGTTTTGTGCGGCGAGGAAAAGCTAGATGGTGCAACTAATCTCTGCAAAACATTCTCCAAGTCGTTGGTGACAATTGTCAGGATATGGTGTTTATATTGTCAGTTGTCTAGAATCTCTACTAAAGGGGTGGAGTTTCATTTCCTTGGATGCTAATGGAAGGTTGGGGGGTTTAGTAGTTGGATGGAGAGCCATAAATATTTGGGTATCTAATTATTTTTGTTTGGATTTTGGTTTTTCCATCGAGACAGAGAGGGAGAAGTGGAGGGAGATATGAAGAGGGAGGTAGGGAGAAGGAAAGAAAGAGAGGGAGCGGGCGAGCGAGATGGAGAGCTAGAGACCAAGAATATGCACACTATTTGTTTGTCTTTATTAGAATGAAGGTTTGAGATTGTATTGTGTTGAGGAAAAGGAGAGAGGAAACCCTAATTTTGGGGGATGAAATGGTTATGGTAGCAATGAATCTTTTGAATGAAACATTTATTTTTCATGTTATAAAATTCCACCTGTGTAAGAAAACTACAAATCATGTTCAAACCAAGTTGTACAAATCTACAATCTTTATTAAATGTAAAAACATTTTATTTTTTAGAACTATCTAGGCTAGGAATGAAACTCCAACACCTTCCATTAACTAATTCTCAATACACACTTCATTAGAGAACTCTTTTATACTCAATTTAATATCAATTTTATGCTTAAATTCCAGGCCTACTGGAAAACTTCCCTCATTCCATGCTTTACTAGATGCCTCTTATATATTCATAGCCTATTTATCATGTACGAACCTCTAGGACATATGAATCCAACACATGGCTTAACCCCTAGAAAAATACATTTTATGCTTCCTCAAAATTGACCTTAACAAACTCAATGGATTCTTTTAGTGAAAGAATAAATTGGCACCAAAGTTCTATGGATTATATCAAATTCATAAGAAGATTATCTGAGATGTTTTCACCTTGAATCTGCTAGAGAGAAGTCTAATTCATCATGCATTTCAAGTTCCATGCTTAAAGAAGAAAATGGGTGGTCATTGTCCAGTCTAGAATGAGTGGCCATGCTTAAAGAAGAAAATGGGTGGCCATTATCCATCTCAAGGTGGATTCAATGTCATATAATCCATATCAAGTACTCATATAATCCATACTCTTTAGTATATCAAAGAGCTAGAAATTGATGCTTCTTTTCCCCTAAGACCTACAAACCCTATATTCTCCTTGCAAACCTTAGCATCTATAACAAAAGCAACAATGTACCTACATAATTTACAACGTCATGAATTTGAGAATTCCACCAATTTAGTGACACTCCAAACAAATTTTTAGAAAACAAATGCCTAGCTCAAAAGACTCTGTGTGTGGCATTGATCACCATGGTGTTACTCTCTAGTAAATATTTTTTGTTGGACCCACCAATATAATTTATTTTGATCCCTCTCCACAGATTTCTCTAAATACATTGATTATGTTGGGCTATATATTACACAATCTTTCCAGTGGCCCTGTGGTTCCATGACACACCTACATCATGTCATCCATAAAGGACACAAAGTAAATATTTTAGTCCCTCTCATGGTACATTAACACTCTCACCCAGTCACTCATCACACCATAGACCAACATGCCTTCCCTCACTGTGAAAGTTGGCATTTATTTTGAGAATATTAGGAGTTGGAAGGTAAGCATGATGAGGGTGTCATTTTATCAAGATGAGTCTCTCATAAGCATAAGAACTTTAATGAGAAAGAAAATCACAATATTTACCACTCACTTATTACCATTCTCACACCATTAAAACAACTCTAAAAATGCCATTCTTAAAATCTCTTGTGTATTTTCCTAATGTCATTCAAGTAGAATATCGCAATTACTTAGGTCAGTAACGATGCGATAATTTTTTTATTCTCTTAAAGAAAATATTTATATAAATTAACCCCATCAAACATAAATCATCGATTCAAAATGAATGGAAATGAATGAATAAGAGGGTGTGTCGGGGAGTGTTAGCGAGTGTACGGCGTGCTAAGGGGGAAGTGACAAGGCATGTTGGGGAATGCTATGGCATGTTAATAAGTTTCACGGTGTGCTAACATGTGCCAGATAGTTCCAAGGCATGCCAATGCATGCCAAGAAATTCCATGTGTTAAAGCATGAAAAGATGTGCCAGGTGTATGTGAACACGTTTCAAGGAGTGCCAGACGACAAAAGGGAACACCAAGTTAAAATGAAAATAAATGAACACATATGAGGGTTAATAATTTAGGAACTTACCTTTTCAAGAGGGGCATGCTAAGAATACCAACATTGGTGCCAATACATGCCAAGCGCCAAGTTCTAGTGTGTCTTAAGTACCAAATCGTCCTTTATTACTTCTCTCTTAATTGTGATTATTGATCTCAAATATTTTATCTTAAACCATGCCAATGCATTCCAGGGCATCCAAACACATGCCAATAATTGTGAAGTGCCACCAAGTGCCAAGAGCCAATACATGCCAGGGATTTATATGGCATGCTATGGAGTTCCAGGTTTTCTAAGGAGGGAGTGACAAGATATGCTAGATAGTTCCAAGGCATGTTAGAGTGTTAGGGAAGCATACCAAGATGTTCCAAGTGCCAATGTGTGTTGAGTGTTAGCGAGTTCCAAGGAAACACAGGGGAGCACTATGTAAAAATGCATGGAAATTAATGAATAAGAGTGTGTTACAGTGTGTAGTGTTCCTTTTCAGGAACTGCTCATGAACCCTGCAAATAATATTCATTTTTCAAGAATATTAACAATCAAAAACTATACTAACCCAAAGATTGATTGTAGGGGAATTTTCTGGATATGTCACCTTCATAAAGAAGGATGAGCTCCAGAGGCTACCTGGCCCTGTACAGACTCTGTCCATAGAACATTTTCGAAGGTTAATAACCCCAAGCCAGGAATTACTGCATATCCTCCAGTGGAAACACTGTATAAGGAATTACATGCAAATAAAACGTTGTATAGTGCTGGGATCCTCTTATACATGTAATATGGAGTCTAAATGCAGAAAAAGAGCTGAAACAAATAGTTCTAGGATGGTTAAACAGACCTCCCCATCCTAGGTACATCATAAAACAGCTCAAAGATAGAGCTACATCAATATGCAAACATGAATCTGAAACTCTGCAATTCTGAATATATCAAAAGAGGGAAATGGTACAGCCAACATTATATTATGATTTCAGCATTAATATACAAGAAATAATTTAGGGGACAAGCCTCTCAAACCTCTAGAACCATACTCCAATGAATAGACAATGAAATGCCGGAGTTGCTGCAACTACACAGAATGTCGGAAGACCATGACTGCACAGTCTCTAAGATTGAAGCAGCTACTGAACATGTATAAAATGGAAATTTTCCTGAAAGATACAAATAAAATATCCCCAGAGTGGAAAATGGGCTCAATATGGAATTTCTAGCCAATCTC